>PVHX01006550.1:15477-99574 GCA_004024805.1 Geosciurus inauris | reverse complement strand
TTTTTTGGGTACCAGGGATTGAACTCAGGGGCACTTGACCCCTGAGCCACATCCCCAGCCCTATTTTGTGTTTTATGTAGAGACAGGGTCTCACTGAGTTGCTTAGTGCCTCGCCATTGCTGAGGTTGGCTTTGAACTCGCGATTCTCCTGTCTCAGCCTCCCTAAGTGCTGGGATTACAAGCGTGAGCCACCGCGCCCGGCTCGTTAGTGGCCTTCTAACTGTAGACTATCAGGTGCTTTTTGTACCTCACCCCAGGATTGCTCTTTCTCATACACACACACACACACACACACACACACACACACACACACTCCCTGGGGACCAAAAGAGGGATAAAGCTGCTCATCATAGAATTGACAGCAATAAATACAAAAAGGTAATATAAAAGAGCAAAGTTTGTTGTTACTATAAGTTGCCATCATGTAAATATCACACATCATGGTATCCTGATATCGAACAGTCCCTACTTGGTGCTTATTTTCTGTTTGAGATCTCATCTTTCTAGAATTACATATTCCAGGAAAGCAAATTGGGCAAAGTCACAGAGACATGAAATAGAATGATGTGCATTCTATTTCCTTCTAATATATGAAGCATAATACCTACAGTAAAATGCAAAAGGAGAGAGCTAAATCAAAGAAGGGATTTTTTAAGCAAATTGAATTACAACTTAAAGATTTGGAAACTTTTCAGCCTGTCCATATTACAATAAATGAGCAAGTGTGTTCTGCAGAGAAAACCAACTGTATAGCTGGATAGTTGCTCTGGAAAGACACTGCCCATGAAATTAGTCATAAGTTAAGAATAAGAAGTTGATTACAGCTGCCCAAATTTTGCCAAATTGGACTTAAAAGGGGCAGAGATGACACACAATGAAGAAAGGCTTTCAGAGTTCTGGAGGTTTCTAGGATGGGACAATAGAGCTATCTGGCTATCAGCCTTATCCTTTCAGAAAAGGGAGGAAAGACATCAACAGAGATTTGGAGATCAGCAAATCTGCCAATGCCATCATAGGCCCAGAACTCACAGACCTGGGGACAAGGCTATCTCCTCCTGCATTTCAGAGGGTAGGGCCATCTCCTTGATTCCAGAGGGTATAGTCACCCCTTACCCCATGCCTCAGGGGCAAGGCTGCCACTCATGGAGAGAGGATGGGGCAATTCCAAAAGTGAGCCTAGTAGCTGGAGCTTATACCCTGTTGAGACAGGCGGGCAGAGCATCAAGCCAAAGAGAATTATTCTCTTGGCCTTAAGATCTAATGGAAGTTGCCTCGCTAGGTTTTAGACTTGCTTGGGATCTGTCATCCCTTTCCTTTTTTTCTTTAGTTTCTCCTTTTTGGAACAATAATATTCATGTTATTCCTTCCTGATATTGTATTTGTCAAGTAGATATCTTGTCTGATTTTATAGGTTTATAACTAGAGAGGAACTTTTGTATCTGAATGAATTATACCTCAAGTCTTACCCTCTCTGACTTGATATTTAGATGAGACTTAGGACTTAGAATTGATGATGAGATGGGTTAAGAGACTGAGGACTCTTGATAAGGGGTTGTCCCCAGAGGTGTTCTGAGGAGGTTTCAGTGAGGGGGACCTCAACTCAGGATAACAGGGTGCTGATGGAAAATAATTCCAGTATGCATCAGATATTGAGGCAAGCAATTTGTTTAGGAAATCAGGGACATATTCAAGGGATAATGTGAGCCACCTCAAGGTTGGGAGAGACTTCTGCGATTCTCTACCTCTTCCTTTAAAGGAACTTGGTAAGGAGCAGGCATGGGAAGGTGTGTGAGGATGACATCAGTCTGATGATCACAAGGTGGTTGATGATGTTCTGGAAGTTGATGTCTTTTCCATTGTCTGATGAATAGATGGTGTTAGAAATGTACTCCATGTTGTAGGTTTCATATCTCTCATCGCTCAATATGTTTTAAAATGCAAGTATTAGTGATGGGATAATTAACAGTGTGCAGGGCAATTTTCAGAAGTGGGTGAATTTCTAATCACTGTAACATTGTGAGTGAGGACTTGTGAATTTGAAATTTGGAAATTACTGGTCTGGGACAGAGACCTGGTTTTCAGGAGGAAAAGTATGAGGAACTTTTAGCACAACACTTTCAGATTAAAGTTATGATCTACTTTTCTTTTCTTTTGTCTCCTTCCATCTATTTTAAAATAATTTCTGTTATTCTATCTCAGGATAAATGTATTTTTCATGCCAGAAGAACATAAATTTGGGATGTAGGGAGGCAGACAGTTGAATATGATAGAATTAATATGCCTCACACACTAAATCCATGTGTCAAAACTCTATTCTTCTAGTGTGACTGTATCAGAGATAAAGCCTTTAAAGAGGACATGAGGTTATTGGGGCCTTATAGTACTGGTGTCCTTATAAAAAGATGAAGAGACACACCAAGAATGCATGAACACAGAGGAAAAGCTATGAGGACAGAGGGAAAAAGCAGCACTTTGCAAGGCAAGAGAGACCACACTGGAAACCAGCCCCGCTGGCACCTTGCTTAGATTGTCAGTACTCATTTCTTCTCACAGTCCCCAGAAATAACCCCTTCTTGTGTAAACACCCCAACTCTGACATTTTGTTATGTTATGCCTGCATGAGGTGATTAATACAATGTGTTCATATTGTAACTGGCTCTTTATAAAATAATCATATTAATAATAGTGGTAATCATAACATTTACAACATGACCATTATTTTATTAACACCCTTAATGATCTTTCATGAAATTGTTATCACTATTTCACTATTTCACAGACTCACTATTTCACAGATTAAAGAAAATTACAAAAGGCAGAAAATTACAGATTTTCAAGCACTGGAGAACTCCAATCCAGTGTGGTTCCATATGACCCTCTGCAAAGAGCTTAAATTCTCTGGGCTTAATTTCACTGTCTGTTAGGTGGTGATGGAGTGTGTGGTGCCTTCTTCAGATGGTCCTTTGCATGGTTTAAATAAGATGATTTAATCAAAACTATTGTATGCATTTGGCTCATGAGTATCACCATCATCATCACTGTCACACTTTTGGTGGTCTCCTATTCTCAGATCACTGATTTTTCTTCAGAGTATGATTTCAAATGGCACAACCCCCTTGACAAATATTTTCCTTAAAATTTCCCATATATGGATTTTTGTTCTGACTATGATGTATTAGGGGAAAAAAAAGATTTGAACGAAGGGTGTCTTTAATGGTATTCTTTTCATATGGTGGAGAACTGATTTCAAAATGAGTTGAGTTGGCATGTGAAATTTGATAACAGATAATAATTGTGAAAACTTATTTGTGAATAAAGGTACAAAACTATAAAAGAAATTTCCAGGTATTAATTCTCATTTAATTATTAATTAATTAATCTTTCTCATGTTGAGATTCTTACTCCCCTGTAATATCATTAGAACAAGATACTCATTTTTCTCTACTATGATTCTATTTTAGTGTGTTTCAATTAGTTACTAGAACATAAGCACTTTGTTTCCCTAATAAAGTTTAGTTGTTCCTCTTATATAACAATAGATTTGTGTATGTGTGCATGTGCATGTGTGTGTTTATGCATGCACGATTTGAGTTGAACTTTATTTCAGAAGTTTTGTTCTAGCTGGGTGAAATATTTCAATTTCTAGTAAAATGAATTAAAATTAATCAGATGAGCTTAAGATTAAGAAATACCTTTCACAGACCTTACATCTATGATGCAGATTTGTCTTTTTTTAAAGTGCCTTGTATTTTTTAAAAAATATTTTTAGTTTTAGATGGACACAATACCTTTGTTTTATATATTTTTATGTGGTGCTGAGAATTGAACCCAGTGCCTCACATGTGCTAGGCAAGCTCTATACCACTGAGCTACAGCCTCGGCCCAGTGCATTGAATTTAATCCCTCTATGAGTCTAGAATACATATTTTCTAGACAAACAGGTTGAGGTGCAGGTTGTTTGCTGCATTTTAGCAAATGCACATGAATAGTCTCCTCACAATGCTTATTTTGACCACCAGTCACTATGAAAATTAATATTTTTAACTGTTATAATTTCATGCAAATATAAAAAAAGGATCTCTAGTTTCTATATCCATCTAGGTTTATCATGTTGCATGATTTTTATATTGCTTCTTTCTTACTCTCCCAATATAAGTCTTTTACTGCATCTTAACTGCAGGAAAGAGCTAAGATGGAATCAGAAAAAAAAAAAGAAAAAAAAAGAAAAAAAGAAATAGGTCATATAATAGGGCATTGCCTGAACAGCCCTTTTAAGCACAGGAGGGTTTGACAGTTCCATGTGTGAGATCATTAGTAAGAATATAAAAAAACCCCAAAAAACAAAAACAAACGTCAAACTGTAATTCTCACTGAATATAATATCCTCATAATTGTAAAGCTAGTGGAACATTTGAAAAATTAAAATACTTTATCACATATGATGTGTTAATTCCTTCCTTAATATCAGTTGCTGAAATTGTCTCCTAGGAATTTTTAGGTCACAAATACATAATCTTCTCTTTTGTATTTTTTTGGGGTTAATCTTGATAAAATATTTTAAAAACAAAACTAAAGATGAATATTGAGTATAATTGTATTGGAATTTTGACATGATTTCTCTTAAAGAAATTAAGTATAAAACAATAGTTCTAAAGCAGTATCAAAGCCAGCATCAAACCTCAGATATCAGAAAACAGAACATTCCACTTTAAATGGACAGCACTGTTATCATGATGGATTTATTCAGTAGACAATAGCTGTATTACCAAGGCATTCAGAATTAATCTGAAATTGAATCACCTCTTGCACAAGCATGGGGAAATTGAAGTGATTTTAGATTAAGACATATAAATATCATGCTGTAAAATTTAAATTGAATTCAAAATAAATTGAACTTTTATTGGCATGCTTTATTGTTTTACCTTTTTATCTCTTGCTTTGTTGTAAAGAGCAAATATATACGTGGCTTATTAAATTATGAACCTTGTGTACTGAGAAACCAAATATAAATATCTCAAATAAAAGGCATTTGAAGTTTTTAGTGATTGCAAGTATTCCTTCTACTTTAGCAGAGAAAGTTTCATTTTTATGAAACTCAGCATGAAATTGTTTACACCTTTTGACAGAATGGAGAAGACATAAGCCCTTGACATCAAGGTTATTAGTCTGCTAGTCAGTCAAAGTCAATTAAAGAAGATTCACAAAAGTAGGCATTTATCTGATGGGTCCTCCTAGCTCACATTAGTATTTTTATGATCTTTCTGAGAGACTCATTGGCTCCTCTATTTACAAATTACTGCCACTATCTGGGCTTCCTGCCTTTGAGTTCTGTTTTGCCAAAGGATCCTATTCTTTTGAAAGACAGCCATGATGATCAGCATAAAGCAATGTAATAAGAGTAGAGAGTCATGGTGGGCCAACATTATTTAAAAAGAAAGAAAATGAGTTGTAGTACCAAGTTTAGCTATTTATTAAAAGAGCTGGTGTTTTAAAATTGATGAATCTATGCTTCTCCCCAAGTCTTTTCATTGATCCAGAAGAACTCTTACTCTCCTGCCAGCTCCATTCCCATCTTCCAAGCCCCCAGGAAAAATTTTTATAGCCTCATTGAAACTGTTGTTGCCTGATGGTGGACCTACCCTAAACCTTCATCCCCTTTCTGCTGCATGTTACATATCCTATCTTACCTTCTGCTATTATCTCACTAAAGTCTGTAAGCAGAGGAAATAAAATTTTTAACACCAAAAATGTATTTAGAAATGATTATTTATGAGTTGGTAGAGTTACTGTGCAGTGGTTGGCAAGGAGGCTAGAGACTCAGGGTTATAGTCTTTACAAAGGAGTTTAAACTGTGGAGTTTGGAGAACCCAGTGAAGCAGTGCAATGACAGGTTGGTAATTACATTTTAGTAATATCCTTCTGGCAGCAGTATAGAGGAAAGATGGGAAAAGGTACCTATAGGCAAATAAACTGCATACCAGAATATTGTAATTATGTATGAGAATAGTAATTAGGATCTAAATAAAATGAGTCATGATGAAAATGGAGAGTCAGTAATTTTGAGAAGTACTCAACTGGTAAGTAGATAGAACCTTCTAACTAGATGTTGTTAGGCAGGAGGGTGAGGAAGGAGACTAGAATGAGTCCTGGTTTCTTGACTCAGAAAATGATGGTATAGGAGGAAACACATTCTTAGTTAGAGAATGTTACCTTTGAGTGACTTGTGGGTCTCTAATATTTCCCTTAGAGACCTAGGGGGAATATTCTGGAACTTAGGCAGTTCTGAATAGAGGCAAAAGTACACAAGTATTGGGAATGGACTTCTCTGAATATTACCTAAGATAATGTCTGAAACATGCTTAAGTACAATGCCTTAATAGAATAAGTTTTCATGCATTGAAACTTATTTTTTTCTGGTGATTGAATAGAGAATGTGAGTAGTTGGATTAGTCTAGGATGAAAATTTGTCTACAGTACTGAAACAGATGGACAAGGATGGAGAGGGAAGGAATTCAAGCTCTAACAAATATTGGTTAAAATGACGGACACAGCAGACTATGTAATACATCATAGGAAAACAGACTGCTAGACTGGAGGGGAAAAGGATGTTCATAAATGCATCTTGAACATGATGCATTCTTCCTTCATGAAAACTTGTCATGTTGCCAGGTCCTCTTCTTGCCTTTGTGATTTTAAAGCATCTCCTTGATTTCTAGTTGCATTTTTCCTAAGTGTTGCCTCAACATAAATACATGTAGCTTTGGAAGTCATTGACTGGTACTATATTCACTAATGTGTCATATCCAAATCCTGTTTCCTCAACCTACATGTGGAGTCAAACAATTGGAAAAGCAGTTTTATATTATACCATTTATCTGACAAGAGATTTTTCTTTATGTTACTCTATCAACTATGTGGCCACTGACAAAGAGTGAAGCTGTTCAGTGCAGACATGTAAAGAACAGCCCCAGATTAGAGCAGTACACCTTCATTACAAAGAAATCAGACCAACTGGTCTCTCCCTGCAATGTAAATCTGGGTAATGGCAATGAATGACTAAGTAGCAGACAAAATGGATTGTACCCGTGCAGATGGAGGCAGAAATGCTCATGATGATGTTGTAAAACAAGTTCCTAAACAGCAAGGAGACACTGAGCTGTCTGCAGGGAAATGAAAAAGAACTGCAAATTAAGCATACCGTAGTTATTCACTCTTTTATATTAGTGTCTCTAACTTCTATAAATGCTGTTTAGGGTTTTCACGTGCTCAAAACTGTCATTTAATCTGGAATGATGTCGTTACATATTCGAGAGCCATTTTGAAAACTTACTGAAAAGAATCTGACATCCACACCATATAGAGTATGTGTCTGGGGATATTGTGGCAGTTTATTTGCCACTGCAAGTTTAATCTAAATCACCAAATATCTAATTTATCATGAAAAATGAAATTCTGGGAGGTTATTAATTAATTAATTAATTTATTTATTTATTTATTTATTTTGCTCTGCAGCATTACTAAATAATCTAGCTTCTGCCAGGAGAAAGAATGGCTCATGTGGAAAATATTTAATTGCCTGCATTCCTATGACAGGAGTGTTCTGAATCTAAAACAGCATATGATGAAAAATGGTGAAGTAATATTGCCAAGAAGCCTCTTCTCACAGGTGATTGACTAATCCCCAGAGGCGTATAGTTCATGCCATGCATGAACCTTCATGGGCAAGCACTGGATTAGTGGTCAGTCCTAAATCCTAGGCTGTGAAGTCTCATGTAAAGTCTACCATTTTTAACTACAGGAATTAAAATCCCTCCCTCCATTCTAATTTTCTCTCCTTCCCTTCTTCCCTCTACCACTTCCTACCTTCCTTTCTTCCTTGATTATCTCTGAGTGTTTACCATGTAACACCATCATGATAGATACTTGTACTATCATGATGTACTTCTTATTTGAAAGGGGCTTAGGGGAAGACTGGGGGGATCAGTTATAGGATGCAGGTTCCTTACAGTTTTGATATTCCATTGTTTTCTCTGTTTAAAATTATATCACATGGTGTCATTCTGTGACTACTTGGAGATAATAAATTTTGAATGCAAGGTTGCCTTACTAGCTTGTAAGAATTATTAATATATTTATTAAATATTTACTGATCCTATTCTGTACTAAGCATTATGCTTGAAACTACTATAGAAATAAGAGCCAAGTGAAATAGGGACACTAGAGGAGGGCTGCACCATCTTCTCTTAGGAACTCAGGCAAGGCTCATGGGATAATTGAGTTCTAAGCCAAATCCTGAAGGATAAGGATGGCCATGGCAGGCAGGGGAAGGTATAAGATGTATTACAGGTAAACAAAAGACACTCAATGCAAAGAATAGTGTGTGCTTTCAGGAATGCAAAGTGTGTCTGTGGGCTTGCCAGACTGGGCATCCCTGCAGCACAAAATATGACGAGGGGCAACACAAGGACAAATGACCTTGAAGTTGATGCTGAGAAGTCAAGAAGAACCATTCAGACTATGGGGTTTCACTCTGAGGACAGGGAAGGGGATTAGGCATGATCAAAATGCTTAAACATCTGGCATGATCAAATTTGCATTTAGAATAATAATGCATTTTTTAAAATCTGTCTTTTCAGAAAGATGTTATGGTAAAGAAGTATAGGTTAGACATTTATAAATTAATTTCTTCTAAGCAAGATAAGTTTATGTTTTAGGCATGAATCAGTCTCAATCTCAGGAGTATTAAATTTTACTTCTTGTAGTTCACTTAATTTGTATTCTGAATTTGGTTTTCCACCAGCTATAAAAATATTAACTCAGGTCATGGATGGGGTTTGATCTGTCACCTAGTCCTGCTGGGTTGTGACATAATCATAGGATTTGCATCTTTGATAATTGCCAAGGCATGCCAGGAGAAAGAAATATGGATAATTGTCATATGGCCATGCAGATACTGAAAAATTTATGATTTATGCTGCATAGACTGAAGATTGAGAAGTTAGACTTGGAGACTGGACTGTTCACTGACAACATGTAAATTTGTCTAGGCCACATGACCCTTTGAACATTCTGGGTACTTGCTGCCTCCAGAGGACTCTGGATACCTTAGGACATGGAGTCCTCCTCCCACTGAGAATTCCCAAATAAGAAGTCATCTGGTCCTGGGCTTTTCTTTGTTGGAAGACTTCTTATTAATGCTTCTCTCATTGCTGGTTACAAGTCTGGTTATGTTTTCTGTGTCTTCTCAATGTACTTTTGGTAGGTCTTCTGTGTCTAGAAATGTTATTGATTTCTTCTACATTTTCTAATTTATTGGAGTTTAATTTTTGAAAATATTTCCTAATGATCCCATGGATTTCTGTGATGTCAGTGGTTATTTCTCCTCTTTCATCTCTATTTTATTAGTTTGGTTCTTTTCTCTTTTTCTTTTTGTTAGTTTTGCTAAAGGTTTATCAATCTTGTTTATCTTTTCAAAGAACAAGTCTGTGTTTCATGGATCCTTTGTACATTTTATTTTCAATTTCATTGATTTTGACTCTGATCTTATTATTTTCTTCCTTCTACTGGTTTTGGAATGGTTGTTCCTATTTTTCAAGGGTTTTGAGATACGTCATTAGTGCTTTTATCTGGAATCCTTTTTATTTCCTTATGTAGGCACTCATAACTAGAGCTTTTAGAACTGCCTTCATAGTCTCAGAGGTTCTGGCATGTTGTATCACTATTCTTATTTGAGTCTAAGAATTTTTAATTTCTCCCCTGAATTTGTCTGTCATCCATTTGTCATTCAAAAGTGTATTATTCAATCCCCATATGTTCATATGTTTATATATTTTTGTAGGGTTTTATTTATTTCTTTTTGGTGTTCATTTCTAATTTAATTCAATTATGATCTGATAAGGTGGGAGGAATTCTATCAATTTATTTCGTATTTCTTAAGAGTTGCTTTGAGGCCTAAAATATGGTTTATTTTAGAGGTTTCATGAGCAGCTGACATGAAAGTGTACTTGGATGTTGTTGGATAAAATATTCTATAGATGACTATAAAGTCCACTCATTTATATATGTATATATATTTTTCTTTCGGGTCTAAAGAGTCTTTACTGTTTATGTCAGTGATCTATTTATTGGTGAGAGAAGTATGTTGAAATTACCCAGTCTTATTGTCACCCAGTCTGAGTTTTTTAATTTGAGTTGAATATGTTTTATGTTACTAGGTGCACTGATATTTGTGACATAAATATTTACTAACTAAATTTTGATTTTTAAAAGAACTGAAAGGACATACTTTAAGAAAGACTGATGAGCCAGGTACCATGCTACAAACCTGAAATCCCAGGAAATTGGGAGGCCAAGACAGGAACATCACAAGTTCAATGCCAGCCTGGGCAATTTAGCAAAGCTCTAAACAACTTTTGGAGACCCTATCTCAAAATGAAAATAAAAATGTCTGGGGATGTTAATGCACACCTGGATAAATCCCAAGTAACCAAAAAAAAAAAAAGTCTGATGAGTTATTTTAAGATGATGAGATTATTAGTGTTTTATCTCTTTCTTGTTCTAAATATTTTAGTATTATATTTATAATTAAATAAAAATAAATGCTAAGAGCATTATAATTAATGAATAATCACTAAAAATATAACTAACTCATCTCATCTAGCATTTATGGTCAATCATTTGGAATTGAATATGGAATTACTGCCAGCCTCTTATGTTTTTCCAAACTATTTAATCTGAACTGGGTGCTGTAGCATATACATCTGTAATCCCAGCAATTTTGGAGGCTGAGGCAGGAGAATTGCAAGTTTGAGGTTTACCTTAGCACTTGGTGAGATCCTGTCTTAAAAAAAAAACAAAAAAAACAGATTGGAGATTTGGCTCAGTATAAATCACCTCTGGGTTTAATCTCAAGTACTGAAAAAGAAAAAGAAAAGCTAATTTATTTATGATTCTTTTATCATTATTTATGTAAAATAATCAACAAAACATTTAATAAATAATTAACACTATGGTTTCATAAGTTCTGTCATTTTCTAAAAATGGTAATTACAAAATTACATTAATTCTAAAAGTTCCCCCCCAGCAATAGTTATTATAACTGAATGGGCATAATAAGGATAGGTATTTTTAGGCAAAATGATAAAATAATATTAATCATAATTTAAAGTTAGCATAAATAGCTATAAAGGAATACAGTCAGTGAGAATGTTTCCTTTGCTTGTGTATATGGGAATGTATGTGGATATGCGAACATATAGAGGTATCTTGTGTTTGTTGTAAGGGATTTGATATAAGAAGGCTTCAGTGAAGTTCTTTAAGGAAACAAAACACTCTTAAAAGTTCAACAGAAATTTATTCAAGGTACAATATTGTGGCTTATGAACTAAGTGTTCTTGGCTATATCAATGAATCTTTATGAGTCTGAAGTTCAAACTTGGAGTGAGAATACCTATTCTCTTTAGCAAAGGTACAATAATGATTAATTCCTTGCATATAGTAGGTGTTTGACAAATATTTGTTAGCATATTTGTTGAAAACATGGCAGGGTGTGTTGGCTCAAAGCACAGACCCTGAAGCTGGGCTGCTTGGCTGAATCTCAACATTTCTTTACAAGCTGTGTGGCTTTAGGCAAATGACTCAATTTCAACAAACATCAGTTTCCTCATCTGTAAAATGTGGATGATAAAGTGCACTAGCCTCACAGAATTGTTAAGAT
This sequence comes from Geosciurus inauris, assembly GCA_004024805.1. Taxonomy (NCBI): domain Eukaryota; kingdom Metazoa; phylum Chordata; class Mammalia; order Rodentia; family Sciuridae; genus Geosciurus; species Geosciurus inauris. The sequence goes on along the minus strand of PVHX01006550.1, from coordinate 87,858 downwards.
GAAACAAATTAACATATATAAAGTGCCTATTATAGTGTCTAGCAGTACTAAAATCTTCAGGAGGTATTGGCTCTCATTAATATTCAATAGATGCAATAAAGGTAAATAGAAGTGATATTTATCAAGGATATTCTACACGAACTGTTATCTTCAACCTACTATTTACATTATTTTGTATAATCTTTACGGTGATCCTAAGGGGTAATGGTTTCCTTCCACATGTTTTAGTTTAGGTAATATATCAGGATAACCTGAGTCTCTCTAGCACACTAAAACACCTGTCTAAATTATTTAAATCTTTCTCTCTCTCTCTCTCATTGTTATATTCGTTTTTCCTAAGGAGTGGATATTCCTTGGACTAGTTAGTCTACTTGTTTTCCTGTGTTTTCTCAGTCTGTTCACTAGAAGTGCTAGAGTTCACTGGGAGAATCTTTGGGCTTAATCCTTGGTCTAATCAGTATCCACAATGCTTATAACACTTGAAAGCCCACAAAGAAAGCATAGATGGAAAGTGTCATTTATTAATGATAAATTGAATCCATATAGGGCACTCCCACCTGCTCAGAGTGCTCCACTGAAACATTTTTAAAATGTGTTCCATTTTATTTTGGGTGGTAGAGGCCAGGCACAGAGCTTATTGCTGATGATACAATGTAAGTCAGTAAATATGACCTCTCCTTCAAGAAATTTAAAATATAGATGTTATTAAAACTGAACAAAATGCAGAAAAATAAGTTGTGAAATGTGGTATAAAAAGAAACAAAAGATGTTATGGAAAGAACACTTGTGTGAATAGAAGGTGGTATAATTTTTTTTCCTGGTACCAGGGATTGAACTCAGAGGCAATCGACCACTGAGCCACATCCCCAGCCCTATTTTGTGTTCTATGTAGAGACAGGGTCTCACTGAGTTGCTTAGCGCCTTGCCATTGCTGAGGCTGGCTTTGAATTTGGCATTCTCCTGTCTCAGCCTCCCAAAGTGCTGGGATTACAGGTGTGTGCTACTGTGTCCGGCTAAGGAAGGTGGTATAATTTGGATAGACAGTAAGGAAAGAATTCTCAGTGGAGGGGACATGGGAAGGCAGTCATGTGAAGGCAGGCATGAGTATAAGTGAAAGATTGGTCTCAGTTGCTTGGACAATCAGAATAACAGAGGAATATAATTAAGTTCTATTTTGGCTGAGGTTGGAGCAGGTAGACTAAATTACTCCTAAATATTGTTAAATAGCAATGAGTTAGAATACTGTGTATCTACTTACACAGTCATTTTGGTGTACAATAAGAATAGATGGTAACAATGCTAAAAAGATAAGCCAGTCAGGTCTTCTAGCATTCATGCCAGCATATCGCTTACACAAATCTCCATGACCCTGTGGCAAGGGTAAGAGTTCTAAACTTTTCCATTTTGATTACAGGGATTACTCCATTCTGTTTTAAGATTGAATCATGTCTGCTTATATAGGGGTTGAGTGGTAAAGTGGCTTCTCATTGTAGAAATTGTTCTGAATCCTGTGCTTAGAACAGTGATGGTTAAATACCAATTTGGTAAAACCAATCTGTGTCATTCTGATCAGTGAACTGAAGGGTTTCTTTTAAGTATATGCAGAATGAAGGCTGGTCATGAAGAGGACCTTCTCATATGCTTGCATTTTTAGACTCTCCATGCTTGTTCAGGAGTAAGAATATTTCACACAGCTATTTGCTCTGGACTCAAAGTCTCTATTTGGTATTAAGGCACTGTGTGGAAGTGAAGGAGTTTTGTGGGTTTTTAGTTCTGCTTAAAGGGAGGCTACCAAAGTTTCTGTAGGTGAAATTAATCTTGTTGTTTATTTATAGCAACATCAAAACAATTATACTTACAAAATTCTGGAATTCCCAAGACCATCATCTCTAGGAGAATTTGCAGAAATCACTGAAAGCTGATTTCGTTATGTAATTAATACAAGTAACATTGTGTTAAAGCAAAGGATACAGATTAAAATCATCCAAGAAGCCTGGAGATGTAGCTTAGAAGTAGACCACTTAGCTAGAACGTACAAGGTTCTGGATTCAATCTCCAGCATTACAAAACTGAAAAAGAAAAAAATAAATAAATAATCCGAAAGAAGACACATAAGGTGCAGAGCCCAGGAGAATCCTCAGAACGAAGCTTCTCCAAGTGGATGTCTGTGACATAGACAGTACCTAAAAAGTTAATTCTTGTAGTACCTAAAAGATTGATTCTTGGGGCTGGGATTGTGGTGCAGGGGTAGCGTGCTCACCTAGCATGCGTGAGGCACTGGGTTCGATCCTCAGCACCACATAAAAAAAAAATAAAATAAAGATATTCTGTCCACCTACAAGTAAAAAAGTAAATAAAATATTTTAAAAAAGATTGATTCTTTACTACATAGCTGTTTCAGTATTTCAAACATTAAAATTATGTCTATGATATAGTTGTCTTCAGCAACTATGTGTCACATTGTGCATGAGTACTGTTAACCAAGAAAGCTTACTCAAGTATTGGAGTTTTTATTGGAACTTGGTCACACAGACCTGGTTGACTCCCTTCATGACTGACTTTAGTCTCTACTCACTCTGGATGTCAAGCTGATACCACCTGACCCAAAGCTTGCATTATAACTATCTGGTCTGGCTGAAGGCTCCAGGTAAGCAAATGCAATCTTGCAAATTCTTGTCAGGAACAACCAGGGCTTTGAGATCACCTCTCAGGAGAAAAGTGCAAAGACAAGACTTGTGTTTCGTAAGGCTAATTCTTTTGTAATTTTTAGTTTACAAATAATAATTGTATATATTTATGGATACAGTGTGATGTTTTCATATGTGTACAATGCAGGATGATTAAATAAAATTAATGCATTCATCACTTAACATATTTATGCATGCAGTGGGTGAAAAATCTCTTAAAATCTATTAAAATCTATTCATTGAGCATTTTGCAATATAGAGGACATACATAGATTGAGAATACAGGTAGGGAAACAGATATTCCAGGAAAATGGTAATCAAAAGAGAGCAAGGGTGGCTATACTTAATATCAGACAAAAGAGATTTTAAGTTGAAAACTATAAAAAGGCACAAGGAAGGTTATTATGTTATGATAAAATGGTTAATTAGCCAAGAGGATATAATAATTTAAAACATATAATGTACCAAAGTTTCAAGTACTGAAAGGTTAATTCTTTATTGCATAGCCCTGTTGCAGTATTCCAAACACAAAAACATTTTTATACAGCAAATCTATCACAATTTGAAAAATATAATCTTGCTAAAACAGAGACAGTTTAAAATGTGTTGATAGACATTTTTCCCCCCAAGCATCCGTAGTTACAATATTACTAAGTGGTAGAATTGCCAGTCATACTTCACTATAAAACTATAAATACTTTGTCTTTTTGTTTTGTTTTATTTTGTTTTTGTTTCTGATAGTAAAAAACACGTGTCTGGGCAGAGCAAATAGCTTGCATAAAGGATGGAGGTGAAATAAAGTTTGAGGAAAAGAAAGCCAGGATAGGTAGAATGGACACAGGGCCAAGAGTGGCCTCAATGTTGGCAGGGTCAGATCATAAAAGGATATATTAAGGTGTTACATTTATTCAAATCTCAGTGTGATTCCACTGGAGGGTTTTAGGAAGTGACATGACCTGATTTACATTGAAAATAGTTAATCTGGTTCTTATGTGCTTCTTGAAAACAATTTTCTCTTGACTAACCATGATCATTTGAGTCTGTGACCATGCCTACCTCTATTTCCTCCCCAATCCTTTCTCTTTTTGTTTCCCGTACTGATCTGGTTTATCTGACCTTGCCAGGCTTAGCATTAATTATCCCTTTTTACGTTCAGATATCACTTGTTCAGTCACTAGTTAGTGGTCCTTCCATTTTAGAGAATAGCTCTGAGACCTCCTCAGTTTCACTTAAGAGTTCCTGGGTTGCTTTTATACCTGGTTTCCCTCTGGAGCCTCCTTCATTGGTAATTGTTAGTTGGTAGCTCCTGAGTGGGAAGCTTCTTTCTTATGCCGTCTGTATTTAGTTGTCCCAAGTGGCCTTTTTCTGTCTTGTTGTATGCCAAGCAATTCATTTCTTTTTTTCCTTCCAGGATTCACTCTTGTAACATGCCAAACCGAGTTCCCAACAGATGTCTCTCTTTTTCAAATGCTAGGCAAAGTATTTTTGGCTAATCAGTTTTTAGTAGTCCACAGGGGCTAAAAGATTTTTTTTGTCTTATTTTTTTTAAAGCTTCTGAACATAAATGTGTTCTGTGAGAGAATCCAAATTAGTAATTAAGAAACTAATGCTACTCAAAAACAAACCAGCCATCAAAATCTTGGGTTTAAAAGCCACTAGTGAGATTCTGAAAAGTTACATCTCCTGTAAATGAGCAGACTTGAGCACTCATTGAGAGCTAATGTCTCCAGGGAACTCTGCTGGTAACTTAGCAAAACTAGTTAGAGGACCATCGTAGTCATCGTCTAAGCATCTCCAGGATAAAGGACAGTACACAATGACAGACAATGCTTAGAAAGTGGCAGTCACCAAGTCAACATGAAAATGTTCTTAAAACACGTCACCATTATCCTATTGCTGTGCCACTTTACAACATATGAAGTTGTCAGGTATGCATTGGGGATTATTTTCATAGAGAATATGGTTTTAGTCATTGAGACATTTAATTTCTTGGGATTTAAAGAGCCCACCCACCAAAGTATGTGCCTGTGTATTAGTGTTCTATGGTTACATAAAAGATTACCACAGTTTGATTTAGAACACACCCATGTTTTCTATTATACTTCACAAAGTCTGAAATTCCAAATCATTTTTTCTTAGCTCAAGTGAAGGTGCCGATAGGGCAGAACTTCCCCAAGAGACTTTCAAGGGGACCCATCTCTCCTTTCTCAGCTTCTACCATTGCATGCCTTGTGTTTTCTGACACCTGGCTCTAGTCCAGTGGCTTAACACTGTACTTCAGTCCTTATAGTACTGCCACCTTTTGTCATTGAATCTCCAGTATCCTTCTTATAAAGACATATGTGATGACATAGTCCAAAATAATCTCCCCATCTCAATATTTTTAATCACATCTGCAGTCACTTTTGCCATAAAAAGTAAGGGTCAGAGGTTCTAATGAAGAAGATCTGGATCTCAGTGAGAGCCATCATTGAGCTGTCTGTGAACAGCTCAGAGTCCTTGTTAAACTTGCATGACAAGGTAGTGATATTTAAGAGAAAGTATATGAAGAGTTTTATAGACTTTACGTACTTGCCAATAAATGTTCATTTATTCATTCATTCATGTATTTATTCGTTCTTGATTCCATTTAGTGTTTTAACCCCTGGAGTTACCTTGAAAACAAATTAACAGAAACATGATTTTAATTTAGCTATGATTTGCAATAAAGTTATTGAGCAGTTTAATTATATTCTGTGGTTAACTGCTCCTTTTGCTTAGCAGTGGGCATCCATTGAGCCAGAACATATTTTTACTTTCTTAAATAACTCACTGAATTTTGCCATATAAAAGTTTGAATATCCTTTTGCCTCTTTCATAAAATAATTCCACCCTTTGCAGAGAAACTAGAGCCTTCCAATTTTTATCTATGAGTGCAGAAACATGGTACATCATCAGTTAGGATTCTTTCTGTTATAACTGACAGAAAAAATAGTTTATACTCATATGAACAAAACAAAATATAGGTATTGTATGTGCTCAGGTAATTGAAATGCCTTTTGTAGGACTGGTTTACTGGTGGGGGTCAAAGAGAAACAGGGGAGATTCATGATGAGTAACTTAAGAAACAGTAAGGGAATATGTGGAGCCATATGGAAATGAAATAGGAAAACCCAAGAAATAGTACAGTCGTCCAGGGCCTGTGCATCTAGAGCTACAACTAAGCCTAGAGCCTGGGAGAGGGTAGGGAGCAATTATAGGGACTTGGAGATTGAGCTGTGTGGAGACAATCACCTGACAAGGGCTGAGATTTTATTTAAAGTACACGGTAAGCCTGTTTCAATGCCTCAGGGAGAAAGCCAGGATAATTAAATGACCTTGTAGATTTTCTTCCTTCCATCCTGTCTGCTGATGTTGCTTCCAATTGGCTGGAAGTAACCGATGCCAAGTGATAAGAAATCTCCTTGATAGAGCTCTTAACAGATGCAGGCTCTTTGTCCCAATGCTGAGCAAGATGGAAAAGACTCTTGAGTAGATATGGGGTGCCAGGAAAATAGAAGGTATCGACATACTTAAGAGACCGATGATCTTAGAATCTGAAGGTGAGCTCCCCTTTCCCTCTTGCCCCTTTCCCTCTCTTTAGGTTCTGCATCCTTTCTCTTCTTTCTGCCCAGCATGAGACACACTCTGCTCGCCATACTATCAAGATAGTTGCAGCAGGTCCAGTCTCACAATTCCAAATGCCAGCAAAGGAATATCTATCTTTCTGTAATCGAGAAGTTTTGGTGTGTTGGAGAGGTCTACATGTCTTTCACTTAGTTATTGTATCTAAGAGAGTTCATGGTCCTTCCTGGCCTGCCTGACTCCCTCTAGCCTCTGAAGTGGGGTGGAATCAGATACCTGGGACTGTATGCACAAGAGAAGGGGAATAGAAACAGTCACAAATGATAATCCACATTTATAGATGAAACGTAAACAAATAATGGTTTTTTTGCAGTGGTTGGAAATGTTCATATTTGAAATCACTTATTAAAGAATTAACAGTTTAATTTTATTTGACATCTACTTTCTCATTGTGAACAAGATAAGCTACCACTTTTAGTACACAATCAAACTTACTTTCATTTTTCAATTCCTATATGTGCCACAAAAGTGAATTTAATATATATTGTGATTCTGTTTTCTAGTATTGGTTAAGCCTCTTTCAGTGAATAAACAAAATGGATAGATTTTTGTACAGTTTTACATGTTCCATATAGTGTTCATTTGTAATCTCCATGATTATGTTATATTATAGGTCGTTTAATTCTATAGATTAGAAAATGGTATTTAAAAATAAAATGCCATGTTATCAATGTGTAAGTACAAATAATATGTATAGAAATAATTTATGATCTGGCTATAGAGATGTGTGTGTGTGTGTGTGTGTGTGTGTGTGTGTGTGGGTGTATAGATAGAGCAAATATCACTGGTTTGGACATTTTTATGATTTCATGAGGCCTAACGTTCTGGTTTTCTAAATGTCTTCCCTACTGACCCATTGTTACATATGAGAGTTCAGTAGCATCCTTTAGTAAGAATTTTTTAGAGAACATTTTGTGGATCAGTATGTTTGAGTAAAATGAATAACCATTGGCTAGGAAAGGGTCATTTTTCAGTCACCACATTTTTATCGACCAGTGTGTCAGACTGATTCTTTCTAAACAATGAAGTCCTCAGGGAATGTGACACAAGGCAGGGACTTTTCATGGAAGGAGGATACATGAGAAAGAACAAATATATTTCCTTGTTTAAAAGAGGAAATCCAGTTATATTAATAGGAAATATGAACTTCTGAACTTAGAATCACATTAGATACATTATCTTAGCCTTCTGTAAATATACACATCTATTATTAAATCAAATTCTCAATAGATTTTATCAAGTGATTTAAGAGAAAATATTCTGACCTTTAAAAGTAATTATTTGCAACTTGGGCTATGCAGAATTGTCTTAAAATATCAGTGCCATGAATGATTCCATTTCTGAGAATCTATTTTAAAAGAGGAAATTCATTTGCACTATGCATAATCATTAGCCATAATGATTTTTAGAATAGGAAAAATGGAAATAAACACTCAAAACAGAGGACCGGTTAACAGATAACAAATTACATTGTAGCAATTTGATATCATAGTATTTTTACTTATTTCATATAAACCATGAAAATATGCTTGGATTTAAATTAAGTAAGAAAGCATAATATAAGTTACATTATAGTCTGATTATACCTATATAAACTGTATGGGTAGCAAAAGAAATCTAAATGTATGTGACATATAATGTTAGCAGTGGTTGTGATGGGGTGCCGAAGCTGTGGATTTTGTTTTGTTTACGTGTTTATTTTTAGGATTACCTGTAATGAGTTTTATGCCTCTTTTATAGAGAATATGTAAAACTGTGTACAATGCACTGAAAAAATAAAACCTTCTTTGTATTTACATATTCATATAATGTTTTAGTAGTGTACTATTAAATAAAAGAATTCCCAAGTATCCTCTAGGTTTGTGTACATTGCCTAGAAATGATTTCTGATTGTGGTCATTTTGCACAAATGTTTCATGGACCTGGCTATTTTAAGATTGATAATAGACTCTTGTGTGCTACTGACCCAAGACTTTATCACCAAGTGGTATTACTCATTCATACTAACTCACAGCATATCAGATGCTGTATTGTGCTTCTTGGAAATGGTGTCAGTGGAAAGACATTGTGTAATGATGGTCCTTGGGACTGGCATGTAGGTTTACCAACTACTGAGGCAGAAAATACAGTAAATGGTAAGAAATGTGTCCCTTAATGATCATCATCATCATTGTACAGATTCATGACTGAACCCTCAAGCATGACTGTAGGGTAGGTTAAATGGGAGTAAACTCATTAGGCACATCAGCTTCACTCCATTAGTAATGAGAAGTAGTTTAGCCAGTGGGATCATGTCTGGCCTTACTCTATGGCTCATATATTTTGAGTTGTAGGAAGATAAATATCTTCCAGATGCCTGAGGGGAATGTAAGGTAAGTGCTGAAGAAATGCCTTTATTAATGCATTTGTTAAGTAATCCTTATCTATTTTTCACAAATTGAAGCTGGCGCCTCTAGAGTTGAGCATATTGGAATGCTGTGTGCCCACTGGGTTATTCTACATGGATCCTTTGGGCATATTTTCTCTTCAATTTAGTCTATGTACATTCCCTTGAATTCTTAAAGATAGCTAATAGTGCTTTTGCTTACCTGATTGCTATTAACATTTGATTTTGTGTAGTTTTGTTGTTATTGTTAATGTCTAGTTTTGGTTAGTTGTGTTTTTTATCCAACTCATAGCAACATATACATGGAGTTGGGAGAATGGATAAAGTCTGTAGGAGCAGGGGCAAAAGGAAACTTGGAGAGTACTCTACATAAGGTGAAATGGGTGTGATGTCTCTGTTTTACATATATTTTGGTCTAAACTTCACAGCAATGTCTAAAATATGGATATGTATTTTAATAGCTACACATATGCATATGTACCATCATACATATATATTTTCCCATATGATTTATTCTAAATGAAGTTCTTAAAAAATTATCCATTTCTTATTTACCTTCCATATGCTTTTGTTTAATGATTAGAGAGTTTTAAAGACTATTAGATTCTTAGAGATCAATAGAGTAAATCTTGTATGAACCTTCTATGATAATTTTGGTTAGTGCTTACTAAGCATCTGCTTCTATATTCCAATAGAAAAAACTCACTTCCTTAGGGAGAGGGCTAATCCATTCTGGAATGCTTTACTAGAGGGACAATATTGACTATTACATTTCATGGCTCATAGTTTTAGTGTATAAAACACCATTAAATTAAAAAACATCTCTCTTTTGTGACATCATTTTAAATATCACAACAGATCTTGTGTTATGCAAACACTATTTCTGGGGCTGTACCTCCACAAAAAAATATCTCTTGAGCACAAACCTCCTCTCACTCACCCCTACACCCCTTCACATGGGTTTCTAGTTCCTTGGGATTGGTTTTTGAATGGATTCACTGTGGTTGGTCAGTATTCCTTACATATTATGCATAGACATAAATATAGGTTTTTCAAATTGGTCTCTCAGGAATACAGTATGAGGGATTATTATTTGATTACTTTTTGTGACTTTAATACTCTTGTCCTACAGCCTATTATCATACATTTTTGGTAAGAAGATTGTGCCATTATCATTGTAATCAGTGTTTGTTTGTTTAAGCAGAGCGTGCTGGTGGGGCCTATATATTACCTTGAAATTACATTTAACCACTACTGATTGGGACTCAGAATAATACTAACTGAAACACAGAAGATATTTAATTTGTCCCATGTAACAGAAGCCTGGATTTAGAGAGTGTGGGTTAGTATGTGATATAGACTCCATGATGCCATCAAGGATGCAGGCTCTGTCAGCTTTGTGTTCTCCAGTTCAAATTTCAGGTCTTCCATTGGTTACAAGATAGCTGCATGACTCTGCATGAAGTCAAGCAAGAAGGAAGGAAGAGGAAATGGGAAAGATTGACTTTCCGGGAAGTTGTAGCCAATAATTTCAGTTTATTTCTCAGTGGTTACTCCATGTGAGTGATAGGAAAATTGCTTTCTAACTGAATGTACATTGGCCATGGATTTCTTTATAAAGATGATAATGGAGAATGGATATTGTAAAGGTCACTAGCAACCTTTGTCACAGCAAATATGCCTAACATCTACCTGATTTTCCATTTTGCTTTGAACTTTGGACTTAATGTTAATGCCTGTACAGTTTCATCCTAGAAAAATAAATGTGTACCTTGATTCACTCATATTTTGTATAAGTGGACCTTCCCAACTTTGTGTCATTTGTAAATTTAATGAAGGAGCTTTCTCTTGCTTTGTTCAAGTCTATGACTTAACGTAAAGCAAAAGCTATCATAAAAACAACAATAAGAAGAAAAGGTTAATCACTGCTTCTTTTCATATCCAAGATAATGGGAAGGTTTTACATGGCATTTCTTGTTAATTTGAAGAAAATACTTTCATAGGACTTTGAAAATAGACTCAGAGGTTGGTCCTGAGTCTATGCAGAGACAAATTCCAATGTAAAGATTCTTCCTCCCTCTCTCCCTTCCCCTCCCTTCCTCTCCCCTCCCCTCCCCTCCCCTCCCCTCCCCTTCCCTTCCCTTCCCTTCCCTTCCCTTCCTTTCCCTTCCCTTCTTTTATTTTCTTAGTCCCTGAATGTATGAGTGGAGAAACCTAGAACTGAGAGAAAAACAAGGACTATAATAAACTAAGACAGAGGAGAACATGTCTCCCATTATATTGAGAGTTTAGTGTATACGGAAAGAAAAAAATCCCTGTAGTTGGAGACTTGAGAGAGTTTTAGAATAATAATGTTTAATATTTAATTCTTAATTAATTTCTGTGATGTAGCTTCCCACCTCCCCTTCCATTAACTTCAAATTTTGAGGGTCTGATATACATAGCATTCTTCTGGTTTAGACTATATTCTTGACCTTTGCTAATTTTCAAAGAGAATTCAGAACTACATGTGGTCTGATGAGAGGTAAGAAATGGAGTGAGAGTGATGAGTTGAACATTATCAACAAGTATGAGAGTGATGAGTTGAACATTATCCCATATCCTCACCTCATCTTCCAAAATGTTAACATATATTGGGAAGAGAAGAGGACTTACCCCAGTATAGCTGGATGTGTATTTGATTCATATCATTTAGAGACTGAAAAAAAAGGTGTCCCTACAAAGGTAGAGGAGTAGAAGCACACACCTGTCTAACATGGCAACCAAGACAGAAGCCCATGACAGTCTGAAACTTTATAGGATATCCTAAGACATTACCAGAAACTAAGATTATATGCCAACTGTGTGTAACTATTTATAATTCCTTCTTTATTTCCTCTGTTAGATTCTAAGCTCCAGAGGACAAGAAAAGTCATTGTCTTCTTGGCTAATACTCTTCTTTGTAAACTTACTTTCTAGTATACAGTAGACATCCAGTTAGAATTCATTTAATAAGATAAACCAATTGTGAATTCCTAACAAAGTATATTTTCAATGTCCAACAGTCTTTTTATACTTTTACTGTAAAAATTCTATTAATCTATATATTTATTTTTAATAAGCTAATAGCTTTAAATACTATTGAAGTGATCTATATTTTAAGTTAAATGAGGAAGCATCACCAGAAATTTACTTGAAAAAACACATCTGTAAATATTATGATACTTAGGGATTTTAAATCACTAAGACATGGTCTCTGGTCCTTTAGCATCCTTGTCCCCTCAGAACTTATTAGAAATCCAGATTCTTAGGTCACACCCCAGATCTACTATTTCAAAAATTCTGTGGTGATTTAGTAATCTGTATATTAAACTTCTGCAAGTGTTTCTGAATGCACACCTAAAATTTGAGAACCCCATTCACCTACTAATTTTCTGAAGTGATTTGAGCAGATGCTTTCATCATAAGAGAAAAAACAAAACTTGCTCAACATTCACTATGTGTCAAGTACTCTGCCAGAGCTTTCTGTGTCCTCCAAGTTTGTGACAAAGCTTAAAAGCTATTTGAGTTGAATATCACAAACTTTGACCTCATTTGTAATTGGATAGTTATTTTCATCTACATTGTTCAGAGATTTCCTTAAATGATAATAATTTGTTTTCATTTTGTGTCTAAGAAAATGCTCTAAATGTGCTAAATTCAAGTGCTCTTGTATGGCTTTTATAGTTACCTGTTAGTGATAACAAGATAGCTTTGTAACTCAGATCCCAGATAATAATCCCACACATAAAGTTCATAACATTACTTTAATTCACAGTAAAGTTAGTTTTTTAGCAAATGTGTGTGTGTGTGTGTGTGTGTGTGTGTGTATTCATATGGTTTATGCTTATCTAAATTATCTCTTCCCACTTATTCTGGATGTAATGGTTTTATTTTATCCTGTGTATTTACACTGTTTTTGTATGATCAAATATATTTAAACCATAAAATTAACTTTTAAGAATTATAAGCATTGAATTGTAGTTAATGATTTTCTACTTTTTTATGTATTAATGTTTGTAATGAACTGTTCTTTTACTGTATGATATATCACAGGAAAATTAGATTTCTCTTAGAAATCAAGAGTATGTGTACCTTTTTAATTAAAAAAATCATACTTGTCCAGTGCATTTGCTTTCATTTGGTGGAATGTACTTTATAAAGAAAATATATTTACTACATTGCTTTATTGGTTATGAAAATATTTTAGTGTTCCTATAATCATACTATTTTGTGAAACTAAATGCATCGTACCTTTTTTCCCTTTCACTGTCAAAACTATAATTTAGTTCCCTATATTATTCCATTCTTATAAGTCTTGTGTCTGATCTCACCTATTTACAGTAGATTGACAATATTTGAGAGCAGATATATATTTCTGTTATACTGAACTGAACAGCAATTTCTGGCCTTTGCTACTATGGGATTGAGTTTATTGGTTGATCAACTTTCAAATTCAATAGCAAATTGGAGAAAGTTGCCATTCATATCTAGTTAAATTGCTCACTTCTGTGTGTTTCCAAGATTAAGCTAGTCTGAAACCAAAGCTTGATGATCTCTGAGGACTCAGAGGAGAAAAATAATTTCACATGGTAATGAGAAGAGGCAGTAATGATAGATAAGGCATGTTATGCATAGCCCTTTCCCCTAACTCCTATGCTGTGTATTTCAAGAAAAAAGTCCAATTCAAAAAGAAAAAGTAAACTTTGCCACATTTAAAAAAGATATATGAACTATACAGCAACCCTATAAGGGAGTTTTCATAAGCTCTGATTCAGGGTTGAACTAAGAGAGTGTAGGACATTTGTGGCAACATGTATCAAAGACTATACACCATAAAATCTTTCTCTGTGTAAATCTATAGAAGACAGGATGAAATGACTGTGTACAAGGTGGTAACACAGCTTTAAAGCGTCTGATTTTTAATTGCTTAAAGACACCAACTAATTTTCTCCTCTTACAATTTGCTTAGTTACAGAGTAATTCATAATAAGACTCCCCAAATTGTATTTCTTGGGGAATCTGTATCGGTCAAAATTCTAATCTTTCCATGAAATAAAAAAAAAAGTGTTCATTAAAGTCAAAGAAACTATTTGTATGTTTGTTCCTTCTGTTAGGATATGTATTTCATAGTATGACCCTTGAAGAACCAAATGTAATCTAGATGGAATGTGCTAGATTGTATTGACTTAATGTGGCCATGTTTGACAATGTAAAAGCTAAGGTATGAACATCATCAATCTAGCTCTGCAATGATAATTTTAAGTATTGTAAATGTAGAAAGTCATTTTCTCTTATTGTAATTTTTTTTTTTTTGCTCCCAGTTTTTGTTCTTTGCAACAACATAATATTTCATATGGCGTGGTGCAGATGAGAGAAGCTTTATGGAAATGCTTGTTCATAATGATCCACTTCTGTCTTTTCCCTGTAATCCTGAGATGTGAATGCCACTATGCTAATGCGATAGTGTGGTCACCCATTTAAAGATACTCCATGGGGTTCAAATAAGCCTACATGAAAAATTTTAAAAAACACTTACTTTATGCTTTAGGAAATTAGCTCTTCAGATAATGGAGGAGTCAGAATATTCTGACAAACTGAAGATATTTGGTCAAGCAAGAGGAGGAGGGAAGATTTGATTAAGGAAGAATGGGAGCTGAATTTCTAGAGACAACTGTTCAGGATGTATTATATACCTTAGTAGTCACTCAGAGCTTTTGTCCCGGTGTTATAGTTTGTACATAAGATGCTTAAGTACAAACTATAAGTGATAAATCTATCTCAAAGGAGAAGAAAAAGAGGTTATTATGTTCTGGAAAACACAAGAGATAAAGTCTTCAGTGGATGAAACTTGCAAATAAACACCGCATATAGCCCTTTTATTACATTTCTTATTAAGGCACTCTGAATCCAAGCCAGTCATGAGCACCTATGCATCAATACTCAGAGAAACATGTTTGCTAGAAGAAATTATAAGTGCTCACCCTACAATGACCTTCTTGCTTTGTTGCTGCCTAAAATCATGATCTCTTCAGATAAATGAGTTAATAACTACTGGTGTCCCTCAGTTTTTTCAAGGTGGTCCCTTGAAGGTGGCAACTGAGGATTTTTATATATAAGGAACAAGTTAACATCACATTTTGCATTTTTCCTCTGAGTTACGCACAGAATTTATAAAAACATTTCTTCTGACCATTCTTCCCTGAAATATTATCCAGTAAGCCATCCAGCAGGTCTTTTGCTCAGTGAAGCACTACGCCCTCTCTTTAAATTTAAAGAAGTGCTTCTGATTTGGAGTGTGTGTGTGTGTGTGTGTGTGTGTGTACATGTGTGTATGAATGTGCAAGGGAGAAGAGAGTAAGTACGAAATCAGAAGGGATTGTACTCAAGCTCTAATGGGTTGAGTTTATTTCGACTGTATATACATTTCTTCCTTAATGGGATGCCTTGTAAGGGAGGTTTTTTGTTTGTTTGTTTGTAGGTGTTGAGTTTTGAGACATTAGCCTTCTTTCTAACTTGCTTTCAAGGAAAAAAAAAAAGGAAAATATGCACCTGGCAGCCAGGTGTTACAAACTTAAACCTAATTGTGTTCACTAAGCTTTTCAAAATTAAAATCTAAAAATATGAAACAATGTGAAATATGTTCTCAGCCTTTTAAGCAGGTGAGGCTCAGGTTCACAGTCCAGTTTTCAAGATGAGTGTTAATGTGTTTTGAGTCCTATTTCATATCAATTCCAGTGCTACTGGCCTTATTTTGTATTCACTCAAAAATTGGCTGCAGAGGTGCATACTAGGCTAAGATAATTGCAATGAAACATTGGCTTTTTTTTTCTTTTTCTATTTTTTTAGCTTAACAAAGATATGGAAGTAATTTATGTACTAAAGATCTGTGATAATTATCTGCTCTGCCAGTTGACTAAATAAGCATACCATTTTGTTTTAATTAAACTCTTATGGTTTGGGACATTTTCATGAATATGCTTATATACATTAGATGATAAAGATGATAAAGCTCATGTTCATCATTTTTGTGCATTGCACATACTAAATGCTCAATATGTATTTGTGACTAAACTTATTTAGTTCTCTATCTACTTATCAATTATTTATTGTACATACTGTGTCATTACTTAAAAATGATGATATGCATCTTTGTAGGCTACAATGTACAGTAGATGCTTCACATTTCTGTGCTATTCTCCATTAAAATGGTGGTCACCAAATTTGGCAAACTAAAATCAAATTGGGAGTGGTAGAATATTTCACAAAACTACTGTAAATCTTACTGTTGCCTGAGTTTCCCTTCGTAAGTCTGCTGGACCATGATTGGACCATAATAAGATGTTTTGTCATTGCATATATACTAATGGAAATATACGTCTGGATAAACAGTCATTTATAATGATCATTGTGTCATTTATATGTTATTATGACATCATTTTATAAGATTTCCACACTGTTGAAAACCCATGTTGGATGTGGTTTACCTTAATTTTTTTTTTAAATGAACATGTAATTCACTGCAGAGATTCCTGGGAAGCACCTCAAAGAGAAAGATGCCTATTGTTTAGATCAGCTGAAGCAGTGTGAATTTTGGTCAGAATAGACTAGGTTATTTTGGAAAAAAGTAAACATTCTCAAAACCTCAGAGATGTAAACAATAAGTTCATTACTGAGAGGTACGCAGGTCCTCTGCTCAGTGGAGTCTCTTGGGAATGAACACAGGCTGTCAACACAGCCACCTTACAGAATGCTGCTGGTTGCTGCACCAGAGGGAAATGAGAGGTCTGCAAGATCTAGGATCAACAGTTTGAAGCAGCACTCACTTCTGCTCACAGTTCACTGAATTCCACTCAACTTGAGAGAGGCCAGGAGCTTATACTGTGGATCCAGGAAATAAGAAGTGGGACATAGCTTTTGCAATTATCTCAGTATAGTTTTGATGATCTGACTTAAATGGTCTAAACAGTGTGTATATAAATATGAACCTCCTTAACTAAGCTGCCATTTGTACATCAGCTAAAAATGTAATAGGGGGAGTATCCCTAGTGATTACTAATAAGGACACAAGACATGTGAATTAAGCTTACATGTGAGGAGAAAACAAATAATAGAGTATGAACCATGATTCAATTTCATTAAGGGCCAATTATCCAGTAACAGATGTTGATTTTCACTATAGCTATTTATTATTTGGGCAACTCTCTAATGTCTTCAAGAGTGAACAGAAAAGGAAATTAATTATTCAGTACTGGCCAATAATTGTCCGTAATAACACAGAGAAGTCACCTCTGTGAGTAAGGTAAGACAGAACAGATATGGAGAAAGAGAATATGTAATTGACTAATAGAATTCTGGCAGGTTGTTTTGCATGGAATAAAGGAATCTTTTAATGGGAACAAACCCAATAAAGGCAAAAAATATGTGGATGCACCTTTTTGTAACAAAATAGAACTAACAGAATGGTGTTGAAGGCTTGTTATCTGATAAGTTGTCTTTTAGAATCACTTCCTGCTTTTCTTTTCCTGCTCTGGAGGCTTCTATATATACTGAAAAATTAATGTAATTGTAATGATTTAGGGTTAGAAGAACATGAGTGAGGTCATCTAATTTTGTCACTCAGATTACAACAAACTATGTTGCCAGGAGGATGGCAGTATGCTTTATTAGGGAATCTCAGAAAAAAAGAGCTGAAATATTTTTCTTTGTATAGCAACATACACACTTAGTGACTATACCCTCATACATTTATTTAGTATATCTTCAGTACAGAAATATTTTCAGGAAAGGATATTTTACTGATGGCTGTCAAAGCTGTTACTGTAGACTAAGTGAAGACCATACATGCTGGATATAGGTACAAATTTTAGGTCATTTACAGGAGTGAATCACTTGGTTACTGCCAGGGAATGTCTATTGGACCAGGTAGAGTGACTGTACAACAACCCATATGGTGTTAATTATGTTTGTTTAGCGTGTGTGTTTTTCATACTGTACCTTCCAGGATTATGAATGGCTCTAAATTTTTAATGAAAATTATAATAGTATCCTATAGAGTTGAATAGTCTTTAGGAGTTTGGAACACCATCTGAAATCACTTGTTACATACTTACTCTATATTAAATTGGATAAGGTTGATCCACTTTCGTATTATTGCTGTTTGATGTGAGAAATGATGAATAATAGATCAAGGATACTTTCAGTTACAATTCTGGGTTATTTTCAGACCCAAACAGGCATAGTTGTATTATGTCCATAATCTTTTCTTTCTAGATGTTAGTAGTATAAAAATAGGTATTGATCAAAGATACAAATATGATTCAGATTAGGGAACATTTATTTTTCATATGTACCTATTGTGGAAATGTCTAAACTCATATAAATGAATGTTAAATGTACTTATTTTAAAGAAATAAAAGAAAGACAGTAGGCTGACCAATCTGATTTTGGTTTTATTTATTGAAATTTTTTCTACTATGAAATTGCCTAACAGATTCATATAGATATATGAAATATATGTGTAATTTTTTTAAATTGTAAAAACCATACATTATAATGTGAAATATGTGATCCTCTTGTTACATATATTTATATGATTTCCCTGTTTATAGTTTACCCCTCAACTGCTATTTCCTTTTATTGACAGGATCCACATGACTAGTTTCCTTCTCTTGCTCTGTTCAGTCTCTTTTCTCTGTAGTTTTCAGTTTCCTCTGGCAAAGTGGGTGGTATCAGAAAAAATTAAAAGCAGAGTTCATTTCTCCCATGTGATTGGCTGCTAGAGACACTGATTCTTCTCTTGGCTATAAAATTTACGCTCACTGTTTTTCTCCGTTTCTGACATTTTCTTTCTACATTTGTTTTCACTTGTACCTGGCTGATACCTTTAGTAGCTATGCCTTTTCTAGAATACGTTTTTTGTTACTTTCTTCAGTTTGTGTACATGGATGTCTCCACATTTCAAAGGATCTATGTGCTTAATTCAATAGCACATTTGTTAAAATTAGTTCTATTTATTGACAAATTAAAAAAATGCTGAAACTTTACATGTAAAAATCATTGATACTGAGTTAAGTATGGTGGATAACATAAATAAAATAAAAGTCCATTTTATGCCCCTAAAAGAGCAACATTTATATGACTTATAGTATCATATATACACTAGTCAAAACCACTCAAAATAAAGGTATAAAATACTATTGCAACACAAGAGAGAAGAGGAGTATTACTTTTCCTTTTCATTATTAGCATATAGAAAAGGTAGTTGATCTTATGTCATGGCCATGTTGAAGTTTCTTTTTATCTTTGCTTAAGGATATTTGTGCCATATAGAACTGGCTTACTTCTTCTGGTTTATGTTAATTTTTCTGCTAATTATTTCTGTGTTATTTCATTGCCTTTCTCTTTATTACTACTTTTAGTGAATGATTTGGCATACAGTATGCCCTTTAAATTTTGAAACAAAGTGAAGCAAATACACGTTTTTCATTCTTCAATAGTATATGTGTCGTTTTTCTTTTTCTTTTTTTTTTCTTTCTTTATTTTTTTTTTTGGTATTGGAGATTGAACTCAGGGGCACTCGACCACAGCCACATCCCCAGCCCTATTTTGTGTTTTATGTAGAAACAGGGCCTCACTGAGTTGCTTAGCGCCTCTCCCTTGCTGAGGCTGGCTTTGAACTCACGATTCTCCTGTCTCAGCCTCCCTAAATGCTGGGATTACAGGCTTGTGCCACTGCGCCTGGCTATATGTGCCATTTTTCTGAAAGAGATTTTTGAATTCTTTTGTAGTTCTTACTTTCTTTAGCAAGTTCCAGTTCCTTGCCGTTGATTGTGATTTCTTCAAGTGATGCAGTTCCTCATACTAGGAGAAAAAGTTGACAGGAAATGAGAGTAAATTAACATTATGAGTTTGAATTCAGCAGATGCAGTACATTCATGTGCCTTGATATTGAAGGCCAAGACATTGACATACGTTTATAGTTATCCTTAATTTTGTTCTAAAATCAAGAACCAGTGGAGCATGATAGTTTAAATACCCCATTTGTTCTTTGCAAATGTAGGCAATTGGCAATCACATGCTTAACTTTCAGTAATCACCGTATTGTATATATTTTTTTTAAAAACTCACAAAACTGTTACCAGTGTGCTTTGCAGAAAGGAAGGAAAACTGATTATCTCCATTATAGAATTACTTTTTATTCTTCATCATCGTAATGATAGAATAGTAACTTCAGAGAAAACTATTGATTTTACTTAAACTGGAATAAGCATTACTAAATACTAGGTAAACTCTTTAAGTGTACTATGATATAAATGATATGTGCAAGCAACATTTCTTTTCATAAAATAAGTGACATATTTGCATGTCTTGCTGTGAAAAGATTACTACATAACATCACATATGTTAGGCAGATAGAGTATCATAATCAGATGTATTGTCTTTACCGAGACAAACATAAAATCATATAGACACATGATTTGAGAAGCACTATTATCTGGGAATATACACATATCTAAACAGACCCAGGTACAAGTTATTTGTTAATTTATTTGTTATTCCTCCAAATCGCTTTTCAAATTAGCTTAAGTTGGATTCCAACCTAAAATTTCTACATATATCATAAAACATTTGAATAAGAAAAAAACACAAAATGAAAAAGGAGTAGTACTCAAAAGCATTGACACATTTCTGTGTTGTATCAAGAACTTTAGTTTTGAATTTATTTGTAGCTAAGTCTAAAGAGGAACTTTGCAAATCAAATTACCCTGTTATAAGAATAATCAACATTCCAGTTTTACAGAACACACTTTATTTAAAACTAAATTGATTTATGAATCATTTTACAATAGATTCTGAACGGTAATTGCACATTGTTAATCATTGTTTCCTTTTTGCTTTCTCCTTATTTCAAGCATACATGTAGCAATCTATGAATTTTTACTATTAGTAATTTTTATTGTCTAGGAAAGTGTTTGGGGGGGGGGTGATGACTGGGAATTGAACCCCAGGAAGGTTTTACCACTGAGCTACATCCCCAGTCCTTGTCATTTTTAATTTTAAGACAGGGTCTTGTGAAGCTGCTGAACTTGCCATGAGCTTGCCATCCTCCTGCCTCAGTCTCCCACATCTCTGGGATTACAGGCCTGTGCTGCTTCACCAAGCTCCAACAGAGTTTTATTTTTGTGAATTCTTCGATTATGACTCCTTTGAACAAAAGTGACCCACCAAATTTTTATCATGGAGATGGAAAGAAGATATTCAACCAACATGATATTTCTGCTTTTTTTTTTCCAATACTACTTTTTACTTGAGAGAGAAATAGTTCTGATTGAGAAAATAATCAGTCTTTTAAAATTTGATGTTCTTTTAACAACTGCTCATTTCCACTACAATAAAATGAAATTACTTTCAGGAGAATGTGAAAGTGGTCATCAGATATCTGTTTCACATTACTAAAGATAATCCTTCCAAGCACACCTATTTAGAGGCCACTGGGCACAATCCTTTGGTTAACTATGGGGGTAAATCCATTGTTGTTTATCAGTGATTTTGTCATTGTGCAGACATCACAAACCTAGTTGGCATGTCAATCACTCCATGTGGCCTCTTGATGCAACCAAAAGACATGGTTAACACAAGATGTATGATGCTGCTGCAGGCATAACACAGCACAGTGCTTTGGGTAAATTTCTTTATAAGGAGAAGGAGTGCACTCTAATATAATGATCAGAAGTACAGTGTAGTAGCAAGGCACAGTGGTACATATTGTAATCCAAGGAGTTTGGGAACCTGAGGCAAGAGGATTTGAAAATTTAAGGCCAGACTCTACACTTGGCAAGACCTTATCTCAAAATAAAAAATAAAATAATAAGTAAAAAAGGCTGAGAATGTGGTTCAGTGGAACCTCACTGGATTCAATCCTCAGTACCACCAAAAAAATGTACTGATGGGCGTGGTGATGCACGCCTGTAATCCCAGCACTTTGGGAGGCTGAGACAGGAGAATCTCAAGTTCAAAGCCAACCTCAGCGATGGTAAGGCACTGAGGCACTAAGCAACTCAGTGAGACCTTGTGTCTACATAAAACACAAAGCAGCCCTGATGTAGTTCAGTGGTGGAGTACCCCTGAGTTCATTTCCTGGTGAAAGAAAGAAAGAAAGAGAGAGAGAGAGAGAGAGAGAGGGAGGGAGGGAGGGAGGGAAGGAAGGAAGGGAGAAAGGAAGGAAGGAGAGAGGGAGGGAGGGAGAGAAGGGGAGGAAGGGAGGGAGAGAGAGAGGGAGAGAGGTAGGAAGGAAGGAAGGAAGGGAAGGAGAGAGAAAAGATGTACTTTTTGTATGATTATGTACTTTACATAATTGTATTGTTATTCTTTTGTATGAGAGGCTCACAGGTTTGTTTTCACCAATATCACAAACAGGAATGATACAGGATATTGTGGTTGCTACGATTTCACTAGGTGATAGGAAGTTTTCAGCTTCATTACAGATAATTTTATGGGACTATCATTGTGTATGTTTCATATATTTAACTGAAACTCTGCTATTATTATATATCATATCTTGGATCATTTTCTTGTAGAAAGCAGTTCAGCAAGCTTGAGAAATTGTGTGTGTGTGTGCATGTGAGAGAGAGTGAGAGAAAGTCTCCTATAATCCAAACTTAAAGGTTTCTGCAAAATGCTAATATCAAATATATTAATGAATTTGAAAGTATCCTTTATATACAGTTATATCTATTGTGATGCTAAGCATTGCTGAGGAAACCCGTATCCCTCAGTGATCCTTCCTTATAGCATTTCCTTTCTCTGCCAAATAAATCCATCTTATTTTAGGTGTCCATTCATCTCTTATGCATAGATGCTTGAAAATTTCTAAATTATTTTTTTAGATATCTAAGCCAGCTTTAATTTAGAAGTTCTACAGTTATCTTAAATGTAATTCCTTTAAGAAGTCGTTTCTTTTCCATAAGTCCCCATAAACCATGTTCTCATTTTCCTGGCCAACCCCAATATTAAAATCCTCATGCACCTTAACTTCTTCAGTTTTTCACATTTATAATAGTCTGCAACAAATCTTAATGACCATTTCTAATTTCAGAATGCATTTCTTATTGTCATTGCAGCTTGCTCAGTTTGGATAATGTTGCCTCCTGCTAGTGCAGTGAGATAGCTTCCTGACTGGCTGCTCATCCTCCTGGGGACCTGCTCTTGTACACCCAGAGTGATCTTATTGGATATTTCTTTTACATTTCACATCAACATTCAGAAATTGTCTGTTTTCCCCTACTGCCTGCCAGAACCTTTATGATAACAGCAGATTATAAAAGCTTATCTGTGTCTACTTCTCAATAGCAACATACTACTCCTGTCGTCAGTTTGCTTACAATCAGCCAAAGATTCATTTTTAAAAATATAAGAACTTTTCCTATTGTCTATTTTCTATTCTATACTACCTTCTGTTATATGAATTACTTTCACTATACTTGTGATATACAGCCATGCCCATTCTTAAAGACACAAATCAAAACCCTTCTCTTTTATGAACCATTCCTTGAACATTGCATTTAATTATACTCATTTTATTTCAGAGAATTTTTACATTGTTTCCTCTTGTGCATAGCATGTCTCCAGTGGGGGAAAAAAACTTTAGAATTGAGAGACTGTGCTATGTATCTTTTGTTTCCCTTAATATTGAAGATACCCTCTTTGTTAGGGAAATGAAATTAATAGAATCATAATAACCAGAAGATATATTTGGATACTATATGATTCTGTGGGTTGCACTGATTAAGTGTGCTTTTTGCATTTGCTATTACTTGATAATCTAGACATGCACTTCTTTTGCAACTTGCTATGTAAATGAAGTTATTTTACTTAATTTTCATTGCCTGCTTATCTATTATATTTGTATTAATAAAATGTCCTTTTCTTTTAAAAATGTTTTGAATTGACATAATGATATGTTTTTATCATTTATAACATAACATTTGAAATATGTAAATATGGTTTAGTGCTAAGTGGAGCTACTTAACATACACATCACCTCATATATTTATGTTTTTATAGTGAGAACACTAAAAATCCACTCTCTTGGCAGTTTAAAATAATATAATACATAGTTATTAACTATGATCATCATATTGTAAAGATCTATTGAACATAATTTCTTTTATATATCTGAAATTCTGTGTCCTTTGACCAACACCTCCCCAATTACCTCCCTGCTGATCATCTTTCAACTCTTTGATCCTGTAAATTCAGTTATTTTTTAGATTTATTTATAAGTGAAATCAAGCAATATTTGCTGTTTTGGGCCTGGCTTATTTCACTTAACATAATATTACAGGTTTATACTTATTCTTGCAAATGACAGCATTTCCTTATTTTTAAAGACTGAATAGTACTCCATTGTTTATGTATGCTGCATTTTCCTTACTTATCCCTTAATGAACACTTAGGTTGGTTGTGTCTTGGCAGTTATGAATATTTCCCACTGAATATAGGAGTACAGCTCTCTTCTTTAAAGTGCTGAGTTCCTGTATTTAGATGCATTCCCAGAAGTAGAATTGCTGGATCATATGGAAGTTTTGTTTTCAGTGTTTTAAGAAATTCCCCTACTATTTTCCCTAAGTAATGAATTAATGGCTTTATTAATTTACATTCCTGCCAACATTTTTTCTTCACATCCTTGCCAAACACTTGTTAATTTTTCTTTTTAATAATAGACATTCCAACAGGTGTGAAATGACATTTCCTTTTGGCTTTAGTTTGCATTTCCCTGATGATTAGTTATGTTGAGCACTTTTTTAAATGTATCAATTGACTTCTTCTGATGCATGCTTTTATAACCCTTTTGCCAACACTTTAGTTGAATCATTTGTTTTCTTGTTGCTGAGTTGTTTGAGTTTCTGATATGAATGCTTATCACATGTGTCGCTTCCAAATAGTTTCTCCCATCAAGTAGGCTGTTTCTCCACTCTGTTGATTATTTCCTTTGCTGTGAAGGTTTCAGAATATTTTGTTAGGGTTGTCCAATTTTTCTATTTTTATTCCTTAACTATGATCTTGAGTATGATTTTTGTCATATCAAAAAATTATTTCCGAGACAAATGTCTTGGACTATTCTCCCTATTTCTACTAGTAGTTTTGTAGTTTCCAATCTTATGTTGAGTTGATACAGTGTGAGATAAGGGTCTAATTTCACTCTTCTGCATGGAGAATATTTTTCTCAACACCATGTATTACAGAGATAGTCCTTTCTCCATTATATGTTCTTGGCACTTTATTAAAAAACAATGGACTATAAACAGGTGGATCTATTTCTAGTTTCTCTATTATGTTTCATTGTTTGATATGTCTTTTTATTTTTAATGCTAGTACTATTCTATTTTGACTTACATATATTTATAGCATATTTTGAAATAAAACAGTGTGATATCTACAGATTAATCTTTTTATTCACAATTCTTTGGCTCTTCCATGTGTTTTGTGGTTCAGTGTAAACTTTAGGATTGGCTTTTCTATTTTTGTGAAAATATCATTGGAGTTTCATAGGAATTGCATTAAATCTGTAGATTACTTTGAATATAATAAGTAGTAACTAAGAATTACTAATAATAATTAATAATATTTCTTCAGTCCATGGAAATGAAATATATTTCCATTTGTTTGTATCCTCTTTAATTTTTTTATCACTGTTTTATAGTTTCCATTATAGAGGTCTTTCATCTTTTATCTTCTTCATAAACTTATTTGTAAGTAATTTTTGTAGCTATTATAAATGATATTATTCTTGAATTATCTTTTAGGTATCTCATAGTTGTAATATATAAACACTGCTTTTTCTTGTGTTGCTTTCATATCCTTGACTTAATGAATTCTTCTATTAGTTTTGAAAGTTCCTTGTTTTGTAGGGGGTTTTAAGATTATATTGTCTGCAACTGGAAAATTTAACTTGTTCCTTTCCTATTTGAATGCCTTTTATTTCTTTCTCTTGTTTAATTGCTCTGGCTAGGACTTCAAGTATTATATTTTGTTCTGGGGGTTTTTTTGGACTTTTAAAAAATTTTGTTCTTTTTGGTTGTACATGTATAATTTGATTTATGCATACAAACATGGAGTACATAAAGATTCACTGTGGTGGTATATTCTTACATGTGTATACATGTAGTCAGATATACATATATGAGGTGTGTAGACACCTGATCTTCCTGATCTTGGAGGAAAACTTTTCAGATTTTGCAGTTAAGTAAGACATTAGCTATAGGTTGTTAATGCATGCCCTTTATTATTTGGAAGAACATTCCTTCCATACCTAATTTGATGAGCATTTTTATCATGAAAATGATGTATGATTTTATCAAATTTCTTTGTATGTACTAGGGTTATCATGATTTTGCCATTCATTCTATTAATCTGGAATATCACATTTATATCCCTATATCTCTGGAATAAATCTCATGGTGAATGATTCTTTTACTGTGGCCTTAAATTCAGTTTGCTAACATGTTGTTGAGGATTTTACATTAATTTTCATTAGGTATAATGATCTGTAATTTACTCTCTTGTAGGGTCCTTATCTGGGTTTGGTATCAGACTAATTCAGGCCTCATAAAATGAATTTAGAAATATTCTCTTATTCAAATTTTAAAAGAGTTTTGGAAGAATTGGCATTAATTCTTTTTAAATGCTTGGTAGAATTCATCAGTGAAGCCTACCTGGGCTTTAAAATGATAGGAGAGTTTTTATTACCAATTCATCTTTCTCTTCATTGTTTGTGAATTCAGATTTCCTTTTTCTTCATGATTCAGCTTTAGTAGACAGCATGTATCTAAGTATACTTTGTCCAATTATATAGTTCATAGTAGTCTTTTATTGTACTTCTGTGGTATTCATTTAATGTCTCATTTTATTTTTTATCCCATTTATTTTAATGTTTTTTCTCTTTTTTTATAATTTTTATTTCATTTTTTGCCACTCTAATGTTCTTTGTTTCCTTTCTTTTACTAAACTTTAGGCTTGGTTTTTTGTATTTCTTCTAGATCCTTAAGAGCTAACATTACGTTGTTTCTTTAAGATCTTCCTTCTTGTTTGAGGTGGATGTTCATTGCTATAAACTTCTCTCTTGGATCTGTTCTTGCTTCATCCCATTATTTTGATATGTTTCTATTTTCATTTGCCTCAAAATATTTGATTTTTTTTTCTTTTTAATTTCTTCTTCTTTGGATAGTGAGGAGCATTGTGTTTAGTTGCCATGTATTTGTCCATTTTTCAAAATTATTCCTGATTGTTACTGATTTCTAGTTTCAAAAAATTGTGGCTGGAAAAGAATTTGATATGATATAGTCTTCATAAAATTTTTAAGACATGTTTTGTGGACTAGCAAATAATATATTCTGGAGAAGTTTCCATGTAAGATTAAGGAGAATCTGTTTCAGTTGAATAGAATGGTCCTTATGTGTCTGGTAAGTCCAGTCAGTATTAAATTTAGATCCAGTTGAATGTTTCCTATGGACTTTCTGTTCAGGTGATCTATCTAGTGATGAAAGTGTACTATTGAAGTACCTGTCATCGTTGTACAGTCTTTCTTTAAGTTTATTAATATTTGCTTTATATATTTAAGTGTTTTGATGTTAGATGCATATGTATTTACAATTATTGTGTCCTCATATATATCTACATCTATCTATATATGTATAAATATAAATATATATATATATAGAGAGAGATTTTTTATTGGAGCTCAGAGGCACTCAGTCACTGAGCCACATCCCCAGCCCTATTTTGTGTTTTATTTAGAGACAGGGTCTCACTGAGTTGCTTAGCACTTTGCCCATGCTGAGGCTGGCTTTGAACTTGCGATTTTCCTGTCTCAGCCTCCCAAAGTGCTGGGATTATAGGCATGTACCACCGCTCCCGGCTTGTGTCCTCATATATAATGACTTTGTCTCATTTCATAGTTTTTGACTTAAAGTCTCTTTTATTTGGCGTAAATATAACTACCCTACTCTCTTTTGATTTCATTTGAGTGAACTATCAATTTTCCTCCCTCCCATCACTTTCAGTTTTTGTTCATCTTTTCAGGTCATATGTGTTTTTTCTAGGCAGCATTACAATTGGGCATTGCCATAATTGTTTTTATAACTGTTCATTCAGTCTGTGTCCTTTAGGGAATTTAATCCATTTACATTCAAGGTAATTTTGGTTAGGGAAGGCCTGACTGATATCATTTTTAATTGCTTTTTAATTGCCTTGTAAATCCTTTGTTCCTTTCTTCCATGGAAAGATGCTGTTAATACTGTTAATACTCTTCATTGTCTTTTTCATTTTATTCCTTGTATTTTTCAGTTCCAAATTTCATCTTTGATTTGTTGTTATTATTTCAACATCTTTGTTAAAATTCTAGTTTGAAGGCTGGGATTGTGGCTTAGTGGTAGAGCACTTGCCTCACATGTGTGAGGCACTGGGTTTGATCCTCAGCACCACATAAAAAATAAAATGAAGATATTATGTCCATCTACAACTAAAAACAATATTAAAATAAATTCTAGTTTGAGGGGTTATTTTTTCCTGATATGCTTGAATTGTTTCTTTGTAATTTCACGGAGCTTTTATAAAACAATTATTTTAAATTCTTGTCAAGAACTTTATAAATTTTTTTTTAGTGTCCATTACTGGTGTTTTATTTGTCCTTTTCATGGAGTCATGTTTCCCTAATTATTCTGGATATTGTGGCCATCATGTATTGGTGTTTGTGTAGTTGAAGAAATAGGAACTTATTCCAGTCTTTGGAAACTGGCTTTGCCTAAGAAAACCCTTCCAGAGATTATGTGCAGAGTTTCTGTCATCCATGGATAAGCTTGATTTCTGTCATCTGTGGATAAACTTATTGATGGAGTCCTAAGGCAAGTTGGCCTGACAACAAGGTCAATAGGTTGATGGGCCTGATATTTGGATACAGTGTGTTGGGACTATTCATTGTGTCTGTGGTAGTAGATTGGAGTCTAGGTCCTTGTGCCTAGGCCAGGGCCTGCATTTGTGGGAGCTAGCCTAAAACTTGGGTCTATGGGAGCTGATCTGGAGCTAGAATGGGCCTTGAACCTGAGTTTCCTGAGGCAGTCAGGTTCTGGAGTATGAAATCAGGCTAAGATCAACTGGGATGGGATTTAAGCTTGAGCCTACAGGGGCTGGTCTGGCCCTATGGGGAATGTGTAGGTTCAGTAGCTTCTTATAAATATCATGCTTTTCATCAAATTTAGTATTTCTAACACAAATTTAGAGAAGAGAGGAATCCTATTAAATTGAATCCTATTCTTTACTGATATTTAATTTCTATTAAATATCAGTAAAGAAAACTGAGTCTTGGTGAAGGACAATCTTGATATAGACTATTGAAACTTCTACTCTAAGCAAATACCTCTGTGGCTATTTGGTGAGTTTCCTCATCCTTTAACAAGTTTCATGAATGGGGGCTAGGGCTGTAGTTCTTGCTTAGTACTGGGGCAGAGTACTTGCTTAGTATGCTTGAGATGCTGGATTTGATTCTTAGCAACACGTAAAAATAAACAAACAAAGGCATTCTGTCCATCTCTAAGTACAAAAAATTTAATAAAAAATTATGAATGGTCAAATTTAAATTCTGTCAGTACATTAGTCAATAAAGCACCTCATGTTATTCTTCATTCTTTGTCATGTTAGTTTTTATGGCCTTGTTAGTTATTGAATAATTATCTGGAAACCATATTATTTTCCCAGTTATTCTGAATAACTGATACAGGAAGTTTTACAAACTATCTTTTCCATACACAGTTATTTGGCCTATTGTCTAATCAATCAAGTTTGATGAATTATTTAAGAATTTTTCTAAATAGTTTTCAATCATTGCAATTTTATTCCTGTGAAAGGTAATTCTGAACATCAGATACCTTGAGGGCAATGAGAAGCTATATAAACTCTTAGAAATGCATATTTTGCATTTTTTCTAGCCATGGAAAGAATCATTTTCTTTATCACTGACATTTTTCTTCTTTTGACTATTTCTTGTGATGAAGTAATGATAAAGACAATACTTTCTAATATGGGCTATTTAAAAAGTTTGGTTTCTATAAAATAATATCTAAATCTAATTCCTCTAATTTTCCATTAGTTGCTTCCATTTTAAAGAAGAGGACATTAGGCATAGGATGTTGTATAGAACTTGAGGCCAGATAGTTCACTTAAGAATACTCCCACTGAACTTGTTTTTACATAAGTTTAAAAATCTTTAAAAAGCAACTGAAGAGGGGATAAGAGCTAATAATTGGAGATAGGCTTTTCATTGCCTCAACTTAGCAATGTTACACATCACTTCCACCTACCTTTCATTGACCAAAATACATCATATGGTCCCAGCAAATGGGGCTATAGATTTTTGTATACCTAGGACTGAGAAAAATCAAACATGATATGATGTCTATACCTATCACTGTCTGTCATATTCTCTATGAAGCAGTCTCTAAATACCCAAACCCACTTTCATATCTGCTCTTTTCTCCTTTACCCCCCATGTATGAATATATACTATGTCAAGTTACTGATGGAGATGAGTTTTGTTGCATGCTGATAGTTCACATACACACAGGTGTGTGAGGGTTTGGTTCTGGCTGTTGACAAAACTATGTAGTGCCGCAACAATCTCCACAAAAGGGAGATGGAACCACCAACACATTTTCTCACCATGTCTTCCTTTTTGCCTTGGAAACATTTATTTTGGTACCTGTTCACCACTCACTTTCAAGGACTGGTTGTATCATAAATGATAATGATTCAAATGAAGTGTCAAGGGCATTTACGTTTGTGACTTGAAATTTTTAATCACTTTTCATTTACAAGCCTCAAATGTTTTCTCTACTGCCTTCTGTATTCTTAGGTATGTCACACAAGACAGAAGAGGGTTTGTTTCTGCAGATCATATATGTATTTGTAAAGAACAAGAGGTAGGGCAAAATAATGATACTGTTTAAATCCCAAAGTTATTTTATGTAATTCCTATATCTATACAAAACATGTATAATCATTTTACATGTGAGAAAAGTTAGTCTCAGAATCTGTGATTCAGATCCACTTCTGACTACACCACTAGTGTGTTTTACACTAAACCATATGGCCTTGTTAGCTAAAGGTTTTATAGCACAGTTTTTGTTTCATCCTCATTTTACATAGCACTTGAGTATAAAAGCTTTTTTACACTATTGCACAGAAATAACAATGGAGGTTTATAAGCAACTTGTTACATAATTGTGTGCCAACAGTCTCATTATGATTTTTCTTGCTCATATTCTAGCTGACATCTTATGCATAAATAGTCACATCTGTCTTGGCTCTGAAATAGTGATACATATGATAAAATTCATAACAGATCTTGGAAAATAGTCTCCTTTCATACAGCGACAGGAAAACATGAAGTAAAATAAAGCCATACATACCATATGGGTACCAATTACCAAATGAGTTTAATTTCATCGTTGGGACTAAATGTAAGAAAATTTTTCTGAATTATACTAATTTTATAGGTGGCTGACATGAACATCAAGAACATTAGCTGCCTTGCCTGGAAGTTTAAAGCGCATCTTCATTTAGGAATGCTTGTTTCTTTTGGCTTCATACTTGTCTGTGTCATCAACTCCTCTGTGCAGTGTCCTGTAGTCGACTCTTGAAAGCTCCACTTCCTTTGTTTGTCTCGTGTGTCAGTGTACAAAGAGGTGTGTGAGTTCATTCTTGGTCTGTATGCTTTCAGCCATTATGGACATTTCATATCATTAACTATTATCCATTTAATTAGCTTTTTATGTTGATAATTTGAAAATCATTATCTCTAGTTCAGATCTGTCCTAAAGTAGGAATTTATGTAGTTAGCCACCTCAAAAATATCTTCCTGTGGATGACTCACAGTTATCTTAAAATTTCATACTTAACACAAGTATAAAAAGTCTTAAACCACATAAAAGATATGTGAAGTCATGCATATGTTAACGAGCTCAATTTAGCAATTCTACAATGTACACATATTTCAAAACATGTTGTACATGATGAATAAATAAAATTTTTATCTGTCAATTAAAACTAAAAGAAAGCCAGATGCAGTGGTACACACCTATAATCCCAGAAATTTGGGAGTTGAGGATCTCAAGTTTGAGGCCAGCCTCAGCAACTTAGTCAGGGCCTGTCTTCAGATAAACTATTGATTACAGAAATATGAAACATATACAGTGATAAAATTTTCATTGATCAGAAAAAAAGTGAAAGCAAAAATAATAATACCATTTTTTGCCTTTGATTTTTTTAAAATGATAATGTACCCTATTGTCAATGGCATAGGTACATGATCACTGATATTCTCTGTTGATGGAAATGAAAATTGCCTTTCTATTGAAAAATTTTTCAATTTCTAGCAGTGTAGGAAAGAAGAAAAACTCTGCATGTTTTTCCTAAGAAGTGATCAGACCACACAGACATAAATAGACTTACTGTATGTTACATTTACTGTTGCATTATAATAGATGGGAACTAGCCATCAGTAGATGAATAATTAAAATTATAGTGCTTTTGTCATGAAATATTACCAGCCATTGAAGACAGTCAGATTTCATTAAGAGATGGCTATGTATGTGAAGAAGTGCCTAGGTAGTTTTCAGGACTCACTGGATACTATGCAGTAAAAAGCAAAAAGAAAGAAGAAGAAGGAAAAAAAGCCTCATCATACTCATAGGAAAAATTTCAGAATATTAATTGAACAATTAACAATGCTTACTTCCAGAACTGTTCAGTGAAGAAGGGTGGATATAAAGAGACATTTTCCCATTACCTTTGTATTTCTAAAATATTTGAACCTCTAAGTATCAGGTATATGTAACACTTCTTAAAATTTAAAAAAATAAAATTCATGAAGCATTTTGAAACATTCATTATCATTGTAGTCACTGCTTTGGATATAACTAAAGATAAAAACACTTAAATTATTTGAAAAATACATAGAATTTTTTATCATGAGATACTTCAAAAGGAGTCACATTTCTGAAAGTGTGATATTAATTAAGTTTTAACTGTTCCTGTCATTGCAGCACTAGCATAGCATTTCTCAAATTAAAACTAATTAAAAACTATTAAAAGAACACTATTGCTTATGGGCTGAGTATGACTCAGCATAGAAACTGAAGTATATGACAAAATGAAAGTTACTTAAGTTACTGTTACATTTTCTTATTGTTATTGTTTCTTTTTCTTAGGGCAAGTATATAATCTCTTGAGTTTGCTTAATTATATTAAATAAGTATATATCTAGAGAAATAACCTTTTTGATTGTTATTGCTTTTCTTTACATGTTAAGTTGCAGTTGAATTTAAGTTGTATATATAGATTACATTGATTTTATGGAGAATTGATTTTGGGGGTGGCGGGGAGTACTGGGGATTGAACTCAGGGGCACTCTACCACTGAGCCACTTCCCCAGTCCTATTTTGTGTTTTATGTAGAGAAAGGGTCTCACTGAGTTGCTTGGTGCCTCACCATTGCTGAGGCTGGATTTGAACTCGTGATTCTCTGGTCTCAGCCTCCCAAAGTGCTGGGATTACAGGTGTGCGTTACCATGCCCAGATTGGAGAATTGATTTTTAATAAAATATATGGCTTATAGCTGGTCATTATTACTGTTGTCATGTTCAGCTTCAGGGATAGGCAAGAAAAATAAGTACAAATGTATAGGTGACTATTTTTTGTTGATTGTGAACTTAATGTCAAACTAATATCTCTGAAAACATCAATGAAAAAAAATCCATTTCTTTTCTCCAGCTTCACAGATTTTCTCCAAAATCTATGGGCATATGCCTAATCACCATAGAAAAATAGAGAAAAAATGTATCTAGAACTTGACCTCTTAAGCTCAGTACCTTATGACTGTTCTCTTATTTGCAAATTTCAATGATAATCCTTAATAGATGTGTTTCATTGTAACATAGAAGATACATTCTGGAATTCAGATTTATATTCACCTACCACAAGCACTTAGCTTGGTTTTTCTGAGCATGGTAATTTCACAAGTTAAAAAATTATATAAACAAAGCATAAGTTTGGTATTCCTTACACAACTTATTTTTTATTTAAAGATTAGAGACTGGAATAAGTATAGAAAATGCTTATCAATAAAAAGGAGTAGTAACATGAGTAAAGTAGTGTTATAAGAAAGGAAAAATTCGGGCTGGGATTGTAGCTCAGTGGTAGAGCGCTTGCCTCGCATGCGTGAGGCCCTGGGTTTGATCCTCAGCACCACATACAAAGCAATAAAATAAAGACATTGTGTCCATCTACAACTAAAAAAATATTAAAAAAAAAGAAAGAAAGGAAAAATTCCCTTACAACAGAAAACTTTAAAAATTACAACTTCAAAACCTTTAAGAGTTTTACAGTGTTTAATATAGTCTAAAAGATGTTGCTCTGTGCTTAAGAAACATCTACATTTCTGTCTATTTTGCCCATTTACTCGTGAAGCCATCATGAATTGCACTGTTTCCTGAATTATTTCTTTCAGTATTGATGATATGTAGCAGAAAGTTTAATTTGCAAAGGCCTATAGGGATGTTTCCCTTAATGGAAAATACAAGGAATAGTTTAATTTTTCATCATCTTAAATAACCCTTTAACTTGGAAAGAATTCCCTTAGAAATCCTACTCAACTTGAAGCTACCAGAGTTGGTCGTAACCTTGAAATTGTCATGACTATGGTGAGGTAGGTTTAGACGGATGATCTTGAGGGTTTTCTTGTCAGTTCCCTTTTATTGTCAACATTTTAGCATTGATGTGTAAATTCAGTAGCAGAGCTGTAGTACCTAATATGTTCTCTCTGTTCCATTTCTTACCTTCGATGATGATGATGATAATGATGATATTCTTAATATCAAAACTACTCTGACATAATGTTATTAACACCCTCATTTTAAAACCATAAGATTGAGACTTAGACTGAGAATCTAAATCTTTAATGTAAACTCCATAAGGAAAGGATTATACCATATTTATTTAGCCAAGCCAGTCCTATGAAACTGTTTTGATAAATGTTATTTATTTACTACTTAAATAAGATAAAATTTTCATATACTATACAATATCACAATTGATTTTCTTTGTTGCTAAAGAGTTGGCAGGTACAGAAAATTTAAAAAAAATTTTTTTTAAAACCAGGATGGTGCCTCTGCCTAGTGAATGCTTATTCTTTGGATAAAATTATGATATACTTTCATTTGTATAGGCTATTTTAAGTATTCTTGAAATTTAAATTGGAATTTTAGTTGGATATTGAACAGCAAATAACTTATGTAGCATATTATTTATATGTTTAGATATTATCCAATTTAATATAGCCATATAGTGAGGAAATGACTCAGTGGGGTCCTCTATCCTTCCTCATTCTAGAAAGTAGGGGAAAAAATGTCCTTCAAGCCATTCTGCCATACCAGTACTGATTACAGGTCCATTTAGAGAAATGCTCTCCATCAACTGCTTTTCCAGCACAGCTCAGAGTAGTTGAGGTGATATTGGTTGTAGCTTTCTTCTCCTATCCTACTGTGACAGAGTTCCATGGTAGAGTTGGCCCTGATACAAAATGGTGTACTTACACATGGTCTTAGGTCCTTTACTGTGAGAAAGGATACGTCAAAAAGAAAAACAAAAGAAATGAAAATTAATAATAGAGAAAACTTATAATTAATTTCTATAAATTCCTAACTAGGACTTGAAACTTAAAGCTCTTCAGTAAATCTTTTACACATGGCCCCTGTACAAGGGCACATAGGTAGCAAAATAAATAGAATCTGTTCCAGTGCTATACTCATCATGAGTGCATGAGGGATTTTATAAGCCATGAACATTTTTAAAATGTAAGCTGCTGGGACCTGTGCACATACAGGCACAATTGCTTAAATATGTGTTTTTTATGGGGAGGGGAGACACCTGAATTTTTATTAATATTTGAGAAAATCAACCAAGATAGAATTTTCTGTAGCTTGAAATTCCAGGAAATTTGCAAATATTGAAACCTGGTCCTAAGAAAATTTTCACCTTGGTGATTACCCTATTTTTCTGGTCAGTAACTGGGCCTGTCACATTGAAGCCTAAGATCTAGTGTGGATTCCATTAAAGCCTATAGGGACAATTCTAATGTTAGAAACCAGAAAAAAAAAGCAAATTAATTATTTCCATATTAGAAAAATAATTTATGTGTTGGTTGGTGGAAAAGGATGCTGGTAATCAATTATATATTTAATCCTTATTTCTGAATTAAAGGTGTTTTGTTTTGGTTTTACATTTATTGAAAAAGATAAATTTAATAGCTTTGTATTTTATGTATATATGCTTTCATTCTCTTTCCAGTTATTATAATCACACATTTATATCCAAAATGTAAAGAAAAGTAGAATAACTCAAATAATTATTTTACATATGAGAAACTGAAGTCAAAAAAGGCTAAATGTGGTCATATTGATATGTTTTAGTTGCAAGAGTTCTGGAATTTAGATCTCTTAGTTTTTCCATTTCTAGGTTTTCCCCAATGTACTATGAACTATAAAAACAACAGAATTTACAAAGAAAAATTTAAGCATCACTGCCCTTCAGTTGGCATTGGAGACTGATGCCTTGGTGTTTGCATGATTA
Organism: Geosciurus inauris; assembly: GCA_004024805.1. Lineage (NCBI taxonomy): Eukaryota > Metazoa > Chordata > Mammalia > Rodentia > Sciuridae > Geosciurus > Geosciurus inauris. Next base: position 51,424 of record PVHX01006550.1, on the reverse strand, counting down.
AAAATGAAGTGGACAAATGTTTAATAGAATTGCTATAAAGGAAAGATATTGTTAACCACTGTATCCTCAAGAGTAGTGACTGGCATGGGAGATACTCAGTTAATATTTATTGAATGTATGAATGAAAGTGACCAGGATGCTCACCACACTGGAAAGAATCACAAGCACCAGCCCAGCTGCTGAGGATACTCCAGGGGGAACAGATTACTGTATTCACTTGAAGTGGAGGAAATATCACCATCTGCTTATCTGCAAAGGGTGCCTGCTTAAAATAAGTTTGTGTGCATTTGCAGGAACTTGTGAGTCTCCTATTGAAAATGAACAGGAGACTGATGAGTTCCCGGGAACACCCACAAATCTACCTACTCATTTCAACTGCTGTGCAAGGGACAACATTCTGTGACTTGACTGGTGCTCACCACTGTTGTCAGTTCCTCTGAGTTTTCGAGTATAAGTTTACATTCTAAAGAGGAAAGTAATCTTGGAAATGAGAAGTAGTTCACCTAGGCAAGGGTCAACTTGTCAACTCACCATGGAAGCCAGTAGGTTTGCATCATCAGCTTCTCAGGGTGGCATATGACCAAGGAATGCCTCTCTTCCAGACAAAATCCTGATAGAATCTTTATAAACTGAAGAGACATTTGTCAAAACCATTTTGAATTATATTCTATTTTTATGTCATAAATTATTTAGATAAATGAATTTCGTACTTATATGAAAGAGAATGTATAGAACTTGTAAGAAAAGAAAAATATTAAAACTTACATGTATTCATATTATATTAGTATTCCCCTAAACTTTTTTCAAGATATATTCAATAAGGAGTCTAACCATCAGGGTCAAGATTATTTTTATTTATTTATTTTTCCTGAGAAAATATTTCCTGGGTTCATGTTCACATGTATATGATTTTGCTTTTATATTCAGGGTTGTTCAATGAAGTATATTTGGCATCCACATGTATAGCAGAGATCAGTTCTTAAACTTCCTGAAACAGTCTTTTTCATGAAGCCATTCAAAGTTAATCCTGTCAATTTGTTCATGGTATTTTATTAACAAGGTCAGCATATTTAAATGACAAGGGAGAGGCAAAGAAAGTGTATGAGAATTGATGTTGTGCATGTTACAGTAGAGAGCAGTGGGCACTGTAACTAACACTGCCATACTTAATGACTTTTAAATTGACTTTAGGAAAACAAATTATAAGTAAAGGTTAGATATCCTGAAATATCCTGAAATAGAGAGTAGGAAAGGTTAGATATCCTGAAATATCCTGAAATAGAGAGTAGGAAAGTTCCTTGAAGTGTTCTTTTATATTCCTTGAAGTTTCATCTTTACAATTTTCAATAAAATTCCTTATATTAAAGGTGGGAATACAAACCTTTCCTTTGTTGCCATGTGTCTTTCTTTCTAAAACAACATGCTGCCTTTAATGTTTTGTTGTTGCTGTTTTGTTTTGTTTTGTTGTAATTGAAGTCTACTTTGGAACTTATTTCTGTAGGCCTTCTTCAATTTATTTTAACTATCATGGTATAAACATGGACACATATTCCATCAATTGAAAGTATTTTTTTGGATGTGTTTTCAAGCACTTGTCACAAGACCTTCTTTTTCCAGTTTCACAATCTTGGGTTACAGTTCTTTCTTCTCACATTTTTTTCTTTATTTTTGTTGTTGTTGTTGCTGCTGCTTTACACTCTCTTATCTAACCCTTGATATGAATGTTCTTGTGAGATCTCACTGCTGGATATGATCTACATGAAATAACCTGTGAGCTCTTCTAAGTAGCATGGCTCTAATGTGAACTCAGTTAAGTCCAGAGAATGCAGCAGTTGGAGTACACATCACCTTGAATATGCTCTTTTTTAAAAAGCAAATTATCCACTAAAATTTTCTTCAATAATAGTAGTAAACTGCTGTTCTCTGCAATATATTATCGGTTATAGATGAGGTATAATTAAGAACCACTTTTCTTTAACAGACCACTTAACTAACAGTTTCTTAGACCACTGACAAGTTATAACAGTTATCTTAATCCACAGAACTTATCTGAGAGAAAACAAAAATCTTTGAATATCTTTTCCCATCCTGGATCAGTAACTCAACAAACATAGCTATTGAGCATTTGTTTCAACTGTTCTGCCTGATTCTGGGATAAAAATTGACAAGAAAATTGTCTACATAACACTGTGTTTATTATCATTATAATGTCTAAAATATTATGTATGTGAGAACCTAGCTCATTTTTGGTAGATCAAATATCATGCTTTCTTCTTCTCTATACCTTGATCTAAACTACCTTATGCAATGCAATGTAGTTAACCCACTGGTGAATATTACCTAAGTGTTTGAAATATTGCAAATACCCCTCAGTTGAAAAGTCTGCATTATTTTCTCATCTCCAACCTTAACTTGACTAAGCTCTGACTTGTGTTTCTCTACTATTTGTCTCTTTCCCTCTTGCAGTATTCTAGTTGAAACTACTGTATGGAGTTTGTCACATTGCCCAAGTGGAAGCTTCTGGATGTATCTCAGAATGGCATGTATCTCATTAAAGCAAAGTTTTATTTTAGCTTTTAATTTTTTCTAGTTTAGATCTCAAAAGTGTTGATAGCTGCTTTATTATTAACTATCTACCCTTTCCTCAGATTATTGATATTTGTGCCTCTTAAATATTAATTAGTTCACCTTCTTTAGTGATTAAGGAAGTAATGTTCTCCTTAAGAATCTGTTTGGTTGTCTTATACTATGCAAGGGTTCAGTGCCTTGGTGTATTTCTTATAATGTTAGGGCTATTCTTTTACCACTTCATGGAAAGGGCCAGTGGTGCATTGGTGTTATTTTTTGTAATAATTAGTATAGTAGCAATCTTCTTGGATAATTAAAACTAAAATAAGACAAAAGTAGGATTTAATAGAAGACAGCAGTTGTGGGAATGTGCGACTTTGAATGTTTTTTTTTTTTTCTTGTTTTTGACTTGATACTATTTAATGTGTGCCTCCTCTCCCTGTGTCCCTCAGCTTCAGAACTGCATTTCTGTAATTCATGCTGTTGTTAATGTGACTATCATTTACTTAGGACTTTAAAAATAATCCATTTTAAGGTTTCCAATAAATCTGGGCATTACAGCTGCACCAAAAAGTAGACACAATTTTCCAATGGGTAGGGAAGTTCTGATTTTTTACTACTCTATTAAAACACTTACCTGAAAATATTACTTTTAGACAAAAATGTCATTCATAATAATTGTGATGATAAAAAATAAGAAATACTACTACTGGTAATGATGAAATCAGTATCATTTTAGTAACAAATTGATCTGATGCGGGCCTATCAGGAAGTGTCAGCAGAAGACTGTTCAGGTAAGACTTCATCTGCGTAGGTAGGTATTAGAATCGAGAGAGGAAACTTTCCCCTTGGCATATAATCAAACAATTTGAGAAGTTCTATTGTGCTTGAAAGAGCCTGAGAAATCCACGGAATATATGAGGAAAGGATTGCCACAAGAAGCCTCCAGAAATCTGAATTTGCTAACATGAACCTCTCCTAAGTTTCAAAGACGATTCTAGCCTCATTAGAATAAATTTGGAAACTTATGTGGAGAGAAAATAAGCAAAAACCTTCTCCTGAAAAATAGCAAATCAAATCAAGAAGTAAGCGGTATATATCTTCCTTAAAATTGAAGGAAAGGAAGTAAGCAATAAAAAGAATTATGTGAGTAAATATGGCATATTGTGTGCAAAAACCCAGTGGCACATACCCTTTCCTGGAAGCTAAGAATCTAATTAAGGTTTTGTATGTCACTGTTCCCAAATCAAAAGCAGCACTGTCTTTTTAATTAAACTTCATTAACTCAAGGATTCCTGCCTTACTATGAATTAATTCACTCTTCAATTTGCTCTTTCTAGGAGGACTAGTCTATTTTAGACTGGCTCTGAAAACTTATTTTAAAAATTTTTTCATAGGACAGTTTTAGCTTCGATTCAATTCTTTCAGCCTCCAATTTCCATTCTAATCATAAATACTAGCCAATGATATCTTCAAATAATTCCAGAATTGACTTTTACCACTTAAATCCATGTCTGATCCTTTGTTGCAATGAATTTCCTCACTCTTCTTAATGTTTCTGGTTTAGACGTTCCACTAAAGTAACAGCTAAGGGCAGCCATTTTCCTCCTTAAAAGCAGTACATTTTATACAGCTGGAAAGTTCTAGTTAACATTTGGTGCAATTAGTTCTCTCGCAAAAACAACAAATCAAAACAAAAAATGGTGTTCTTTATGGAAACTCTTGGTCTGCCCTTTCTGCAAAGATAGTTTGTGTCCAGTATATACAGTAATCTCTATTTAAATGTAGATAGTTTGTGTCCAGTATATACAGTAATCTCTATGTACTATTTGTGATGCTACGGAACATGGGAGATCATCACATATTACATAGTTAGGAAGAAAATGTTGAGAACCCTCATTTTAGAGTATCAGAATTACTCTATTTTCTAAAATATTTTTAGTTAGTGATATTGAATACTTGGTATGCTGAATGCATAGAAAGTCTACTATTTTCTAAGCAGATATAATTTTAACACTCAAAGTATTATTTGAGTTAAAAATAATTGCCATTAGGGCTGGGTTGGGGCTCAGTAATAGAGTGCTCATCTTGCATGTGTGAGGCACTGGGTTTGATCCTTAACACCACATAAAAATAAATAAATAAAATAAAGGTATTGTGTCCATCTACAACTAAAACAAAATAAAAATAATAATTGACATTAGGTAAATACATACAGTGCTCTAGGAACTGCACTGGACAATTCACATCACTATCTCCAAACATCACCATAAACCTAATATATTGTCTCTGCTTTGCAGATAAGTAAATTGCAGGGCATGAGTTCAAACCTTGGACTGTCTAACCCCGACTTGCATAATTTGAACCATGTTATGCTATATCTCTTCCTTTTCTGTAAATATGCTGCTATTAGTTACTTTTACCTCATTAAAACAAAACACTTGACACAGGTTACTTATGAAGTACATAGAGATTTACTTTGTCTCATGATTCTGCAGATTCAAGTCCAAGACTGGGCATCAGATAAGGGCAGCACATCATGACTGGTGTCCTTGCTAGAGCAAATACAAGCCAGAGAGAACCTGAAAATCTGAGGTCCCACAATCTGTTTCAAGAGCTGCTCCCAGTGACCTGAAGACCTCCCACTGGGTTCCACCTCTTAAAAGTACACAGCACTTCCCAGTACTTTACCCTGGGGACCAAGCCTCTTAATAGGACCTTAGGGGAACCCTCATCCAAATTTCAGCAGGCAAATATACATTTCTAGTGGTTAAGTGAATTTAAGCTTCTTTGATCTTTGGAAGTGTTTTCAAAAATATGCAAAATTAAATTTCATCTGTGATTGAAGAAAATGAGAAGCAACAGGCAATTTTGAAAATTGAATATACTGAGCATAAATACAAATGATTACAGATTTTGATTATTATTGTTGTTATCAACATTGTTTGTGTGAATGTTATTACTATGGTGGTACATTGCTGCTTCAGATTTTAAGTGCTGTGCAGATAGATTAATCCAAAATTCAATTGACAATTATAAAGCCTCAAAACCCATTGAAAATGAAAAGATGATAGTTAACATAGAAAAGAGGTTTTTAGTTAAATTACACTTTAAACTTAAATATTGTCAAATTAGAAAATATAAAAATCTAATTAAAATATATCTTAAATAAGTATTGTTCAATATTTTTGAAAATTAAAATGCTTTATTAGGAACTTATTGATTTCCCTATGTGGATCACTGATGAATTTTAAATAGAACATTCTTTCAAGAGCCGAGTCCGACTTCATTTGAAGTTATTTACATTATCCCTGAGTCTTAGCCAATAAAATAGTTGGGTTTTGTAGTTGACAGGAATTTTAGAGAAAATTGAGATCAATGGCATTATTTAAAATTAGGAATAGTTTGAAACTAGCTCAAAAAAGGTAAGTGTTGTATCAGAGTTATTCACATAGGCTGTCTGATTTCCCAGTCTTAATGTTTTCCACTTCCCTCTTTTATCCCATCAATTGCCTCAGCAGCAATTCCAGATTTTATTTTCCTTAGCAGTTCCCAAGTTGAACAATACTATACATTTAATCCAAATCTGTTCACTGTGGCAATATTGAAGTCAACCATCCCTACACATACTGAGCATGTTGGTATTTGGGATATGGAGCTCCACAAAGTTGGAGGTAGGATAGTGTGGTTATTTTCAAAAGTGTCAGTGTTAGCCAATTAAAAACTAATGAGACAGAGAGGTTTTCAGTCAATTGGGACCCTTAGATGAAGTGAACACGTTTGGACAAAAAGGTACAGATTGTGTGATAATTGGAAGAAACGTGGAAGCATATGTTTTTGAAATTTCCTGGAGAATATTTAAATATAGTTTATTCTATTGTGGGATATTTTGTGGAGTTGTCTGGGAAATTTTCTTATGTTATTCAAGGATGCCATGTGTTTTAGTTGTCTTTTTCACCACTGTGACCAAAAAAAAACCTGACAAGAACAACAGAGGAGGAAAAATTTATTTGGATCTTACAGTTTCAGAGATCTCAGTCTATAGATGGCCACCTCCTCTCCTCAGGGCTTGAGGTGAGGCAGAACATCATGGCAGAAGGGTGTGGTTTAGGAAAGCATCTGAGAACATGGCAACAGAAAGAAGAGAAAGAAAACTCTTCTTAGCATGACAAAATATGCACTCCAAAGGCAAGCCCACCCCCATTAACCAACCTCCTCCAGCCATACCCTACCTGCCTACATTTACCACCAAGTTAATCTCTAATTAATGAACTGATTAGGTTAAGGAACTCATGAGCCAATCATTTCACCTCTCATGCATTGTCTCACATATGAACTTTTGGGGGACATTTAATATCTAAATCATAACAGTGTGGTATGGTAGAGAACAAAAACTGAACCAGGTACTTCATTTTCAGTCCTAAAATTTATGTTAAGTTTAATACTAGTACTTACTAGCCATGTGATTTTGGACAAAATTTCATTTTCAAAATAGAGGCTTGGTTCATGAACTCACTTAAAAAATACTAATTTTAGGTGTAACTTTCAGAGTTGTCTTAATGATAAAAAGGGTATAATATATATGAAAAGGCCTTGAAAATCAGAAATCATTATGTAGGCTTTATTATTGAGTGACAAACATGACAATACCATATTAGTTCACAGACCTATCAGAGTTATGGTAATATACACAGTAGTGAAAGTGCTACGAATCTTTACAAGATTTCACCTTAGTTGATATTTTATTGGAGAATATTAAACATGACATGAGTCTGTTGATTCATTAATAAAGCATCAGGAGCAAGAAACGCAGAGATCCATTAGACTCCCAGAGGTATAAAATACACAGGTAAGAGGATCTGAAAACCCCACCTTCTGGGATTTTTTTTTAATCAAAACCTTCAACTTGAATCTAATAATGAGGAATCAATAGGACAAATCCACATTGTTGCATTTAAAAAAATTCTGGCCTCAACTCTTTAAAAATGTCAACATCATGAAAGTTAAAAATGTCAAAAAAGGGGAAACATTCTAGAATAAAGATAATAAAGGGAATGAAAAGAAACTCCAATATATGACCTCTCCTTGGATCCTAGATCAAAAACAAAAGATAAAAATAGCTATAAGGGACACTGTGGAGACAATTGGAAAATTTGGATATGGACTTACATTAGATAATGTTATAGTAATGTTCTTTTAGAGTAGTAGTATTATTTTTTTGTGCTAGTGATATAATAAACATACAGGTAAAATCCTTTCTCATAAGAGACTCGTGCCAAAGTAAATGAAGTTATCATGCTGTCTACAACTTAATTCAAAATATTCTTATGTAAAAATATGTGTATTTTTAATATTCACAACCAATGGACATATATGTATGTATTTAGAAAGAAAGATAAAGAGATCAAGCAGAGGGCTGGAGCGGTGGCTCAGTGGCAGAGTGCTTGCCTGGCATGTGCGAGGCACTGGGTTCGATTCTCAGCACCACATACAAATAAATAAAATAAAGGTCCATTAACAACTAAAAAATTTTTTTAAAAAAAAGAGATCAAGCAGATATAGTGAAATGTGGTTTGTGTGTGTGTGTGTGTGTGTGTGATATAAATATAGGATGTCTGTTGTACCATTTTTTTTCCACAAATTTTCTGTTGGTTTGAAGTTTATCAGAGTAAAAAGCTAGGAGAAAAGTTAATTGAGATAAGTCACAATATGTGTTGTGGGGCCTTGCTGTCAAACAAAATCATTATTTCCACTTACAGTTTTCAGACTCTGTCACATCCATAGTTCAATCCAGAATTCCCTCACTGAGAGGTGACAACATGGTGGTTGTTTCTCCCTTCCCTCCCTCCCTCCCTACCTCCCTCCTGACCTTGATCCCTTCCTCCCTCCCTTCCTTCCTCACTTCCTTCCTTCCTTTCTTCTTTTCTTCCTTCCTCTTTTTTTTTTTTTTTTTTTTGTGATGTTTACAACACTCATCTTTTAGGATTTTAGTTAAGCCTTAGCTAGAATGATATGTTCAACCAGGCAAACTTTCTCAGTAATGAGGGCCTATAATAGCACTCCACAAATGTCACATCACTGATACACAACTAAATGAATAAATGATGAATGAATAAAGGTTGCACAGAGTCACATTTCATTTCAATACAAAACTTTAGATTTGAGAATTGGTAAGAAAGTTTCCATTTTAAAAGGCTTTTAAAATTTTGAAAGGATGATGAGACTATCTGAAATACAAAATCCTTAGAACTGGAAGTCATTCAATGTTTTTCAAAACACAAACACAAAAGCCAAATTTTAGACTCAAAACCTGGTTTCAGTACTGAACATTTGGCTACTGCATTTAAACTCACTGTGCACCAGTTGTAATAGTATATAAAATAAAAATGAAATATAGGAGTTTGTTATGTAAATATAATTATAGTTTACACCTTTAAAACACCTTATATCAGCACAGTACAATTTACTAAAATTAATTTATAAAATGACATATATAAAACACTAAGAGCAGTCCTTGGTAATTAAAAAATTTTTGGAAAAATTTAGTTGTTTAATAGAAGAGAAAATGTTTTTACTCTTATTGTTTACTTGTTTACTTTAATTATTTTTTCATATTATCTTATTTTATAAGTTACAGAATAAGATGGATTGATTAAAGTTAAACCTATGGGAATGGACACCAGAGGTTCTCAAACTCTCCACTAATATTGGCTTTTCAAAACCTGGTCCAAATTTTGGCATTTCAGATTAAGTCATAACAATTTCTTTATTTTCATGTAGAAGTAAAATTTCAACAATAGCTAGATTGTTCTAAATTTTAAGCTCCCCAAAATATTTTCCTAAAATGATTCTGTAATGATTAAGGACTAGTAGATGACAAATTTAATGTTTTTAGTTATTTAAATTTAACATTTTTTGCTTCAGTTGTCATCCTTAGCTGTCATATTAGATTTATTAGTTGATTCATGTTATTATTTTTAAATTCCTCAAACGTCAATAGTTTCAATTTGTATTGGGTATCATTTTGTAGAGATGTTAAATTCTGATGTGTATGTTTATAAATATGTATATGCAATTTAATAGAATTATCTTTCTCTGGATACTCAGTTGGCTAAACGTGTGAAAACAACTGAAAAGTATACTCTTTTTTGAACATCTAAAGTAAAGGAGAACAATTCTTCTCTTAGTCACTGACTACAATCATGTGAGTTTAGCACTTGTGTAATTAAAGTAGCACTAACCCCCATGTGTAAGACTTTTTGCTTTCAAAGTTGAATCAGGATCTGAACAACCTGCACAACAATCCATTTGATAAGAGCTAGTAAATTCAAATTGAGTAAACCCAAAGTGGAGTTACCGGAAAAGACTAATCCCAAATTATAATCTCTAATTTTGGGGTTCTTTAAACTTAGCCATTTATATAGGACAAGTGTTTAGTCAAGCCTTTCTTGGACATTAGCTTTGCAGCTGATATTAATTTGGAAAATAATTTTCTTACCAGTAGAGAGGTACAAGCTGAAAAAAAAAATAGACTGTCAAATTTTGGCAACTGAATTTTGGAAAGTTCTAATATGAATTATATTTACCTGATTTCTTACTTTTGTCATTACTAATGGAGTCTTAATTTACAGGTAGCAGGATATCACTTGATTATCATTTATAATGGTTTTATTGATTTGCAGATTTTCCTGTAAACCCCATTGTCTTATTTCTCCCTCTTGGGGAGTGTCTGACTGGATTTGCATAGGTGTTTTCATGGGGAAAACTAAGTGCCACCCCTCTAGCAATAGGATTGTAGGTGTAAATATTCAAGCTATGCAGTGCCCATCACTAAACTCTCCTAATTCATCTAAGAATTATTGACAATACTGAGAACAAAGTAACTATTTACCTGAAAACTATAGTCCTGATCACTTGCCAGAAAATTTGTTAAATTTGTGTATTGGAAAGTGATTTTTGTGCAAAGTCCCTAGGAACTATATAGAACTGTGCTGGAATCTTTTTACCACCTATACCTAAGCAACTGATCGAGGAATAAGGATGAATACTGTCATGAATTTACCATCAGATGTAGAACTATAACCTATTTTCACTGTTTCACAAGAGATAACATCGTTTAATTTTGTCCTATTATAGTTTCCTTGTTTCCTACTAGTATTATCTTATCTTTTCTTTAAAATGTCATCTTTTTTACTATTTCGTATAAGTAAGGACAAAGACAGACATTTAATTCCAAAGAAAAGGAAAGTTTTTCTCCTGTAAAAGTTCATTTCCTTCAAGATTAAACATTGATTGATCAATCATTCAGGGAAATGCTACAATTTCTTCTGGGGGGAATGATTAAAACCCAATAGACATTTTATGATATCTCTCATTTTACTTTTATCTATGAAACCTAAAGTAAATGACTTCTAAAGATTTTTTTTACCTGTATAGTTCTATGATTGTATGAGTAAAAAAATAAAATTAGGATGGTTTTTAAGTTAGAGGTTAAAGGCATATTGCATGGTAAATTGAAATCACCACTTCATTGACTATGGTGTGAAACTGCCCTCAAGTACAAGACATCTTGGTGCACAACTTATAAGACAAGGTTTCTTTTTGTACCAGAAGATAAAAGAAAGTACAAATAATTAACCTACTATAAGTCAAGAATTTTCAAAATCTTAGAAGAAAAATACTACTGTAAATATTATATGTGCAAGAAGACTCAGAGAAATAAATCTCTTCCAGTCAAGATGTCAAAAATGGGATTCGAACCTAGAGCTCCCGGATTCTAATGGTCACTGAAGTTGCTATGTCATATTTTCAAGAAATTGCTCCTTCTACTTTGTCACCTTGCATGCTGCAAAGATAAAATCCTTAGGCATTTGAAATTGTAAATAGCATTATTTTGTTACAATGTAGCATATAGTTGACAATGTTCTTGAGCTTAATATTTTTACATTATATAAAAGATATACTTTACTTTCAATGTTCTGTATTTTGAATGTTGAATATATTACTGTATGGCTAAGCTAAGAGCACAACACACGTGAATGAAAACATTGAATTCTGCTTTCCACTGCCACCTCGCTGTACTTCCCAATTCCTATTCGAACTTCCCCATTATAAACATTTTAGACAAGTTGGTAAGCCTTTTCTAGAGTGTTTTCTATCTGCTTATGTATTCCCAAAGAGCGTATGTTTTGCATATTGTTCTTTAATTTAAAGTCAGCAGATCATTATGGGCTTATTTTCATATAATTTGCTGCATTTAAAGGTATTTACATGTCATTTAAATATCATTATCTACCTCATTTTAGTATCTACATAATGGTATTGAATTATGATTTATTTCTTTATTGAAGAATATTTGTTTCCTACTCTTTTTTAAATATTTTTTTTAGTTGTAGATGGACACAATATCTTTATTTATTTATTTTTATGTGGTGTTGAGAGTTGAACCCAGTGCCTCACACGTGCAAGGCCACAACTTCAGCCGTTTCCTACTCTTAATTACTTTATTATTATAATAAATGCTAGAGTCAATATATTCATGAATATATTTTAATAAGCATTTCTGTAGATACCTAGATAAAAGTGTATGTCCACTTATAAATTTTGATACTTCCCACTATGTAGTCCAAAACCATGAAAATTTACATTAATTGGAATAAAGAGTCCCATTTCCTGACATCCTTGGCTTTAATTTTTTAAATATATGCTTTACATATTGCCAGTCCAATGGATGAAATAACTTGTTACTGTTTTGATTTGCCTATTTTCAGTATCAATCAAATGAAGCAAAGTTTTCATATACTTGTGTGTCATTTATATTTCTTTTCTTATGATTCACAAGTTCAAATAATTTGTTCACTTTTCTGTTTAAATTCTTTTGGCTGATTTATTGAGTTTTTGCTTATAGTGGCTATTGACCCTAGTTTATTATATATTATATTATAATATTTGTGGCTTATTATATATAAGCCATAAATATTTTCTCTATCATTTTTTTATCTTTCCCAAACAACTAACACAGTCCCTCACTTCTAAGAGTCAAAGAATTAACATAGAGGTAAACACTGAAATCATTATGCTTGCATAATAATTTCTACACAAGCAGTAGGAACATTGGTCTTAGAATCCTGAGGAAGAAGCTACAACTACCTAGTGAGGAATCAGATAATATTAAGTAGTGTACATGACAGAAGAGCTATGTCTTTGATGGCACACATGGAGAAGAGTGACAGAAATAATGTTGGATTTTTTTTTTTTTGATGATGAGATTGTATTAAGCTTCGCTGGATTTAATGTGAAAACAGTGCCTAGAGAAATTTGGTATTGTATGGAGTCTGGAAATATCACATTTTCTTTAAAGAATGTGGGTTGAAATTGTGGACTATTTCATTGAATTGGCTATTCATCTAGAACTGAAAAAATAAAATAATAAATCATTTGAGAATGAAGAAGAAATCTTGATATAAATTGGCATTGTAAGATACATGTCTGATTCTCAAGTTTTAGCTCTGTTGTTAAAGGTTTGATTTATCAAGCATCATAATTTTGGTTTGAGCCTGACTGATCTAGACTCTCATTTGAAGATATGTTTATGTGTGGTGGCAGTGGGGGAAGAATTAAAGAGGGAAGGATGGGGAGAATATCAGAGCCTACATTGTCCTGGAGCTTGATGTGCCATGAGATAAAGGTTGATTCATGGAAGCTGCCCTGTGAAAGTTGCCCTATTGAAGAAGACACTGTTGGCCAAAATTATCAACTGCCAACTGGGGCTCTGTGAGGGCAAGGAATTGCCATTTCTCATAACCTTGTTTTTCTTTCATGAATTTTTGTCTATCACACTGTTCAAATGCTGAATCTTATTTAATGTTAACCCTTCTTTTTTGATGCTTGTTATTTCTTCATGTACATAATTAACATATAGCTTTCTAAATGCCCTACAGAACCTTTGCCTCCTGAATTTTTCAAATGATATTTTCTTTACCTGGGATGCCCTTTGTCCTATGACCCTTCCTCCCCACAGTCCTTACTCAGTCACCTGATCACATAGTAAACTACTTTTAAAGCCATAGGGAATTCAGGCTGCTGTCTCTTCTGAAAAGCCCTCTCTGACTCCAGTTCTGCCTGGTCACCTCTTCTGTAGAATCCTGTGCTTGCTCAGCTACATTATAATTGTTCCTGTACTAGAAATATTTTCATTTGCCCAGGTCTCAGCTCCTTGAAGGTTGGGCCACTAAGTATTTCCTTTTTGGTTATTCCATGCTTAGTATGGTTTCTTCCACATAGTAGAGGTTCAATCTATCCATGAAGAATGGATAATTAGATGTTTGTCAAAACTAAACTAAATTTGAATTCAGTATTCCATGCTAATCCTTGATAGTTATAAACATGTATTTAAGAAGTCTATCATTTATATTTATCTCATGTTCAAAAGATAGTTCTTAGTTCTGAGCTAAAAACAGGCATTAAAGTCTATTACATCATCAAGTCAAGATCAAGTGTCATGGAAGATACTATTAAAAGCCTTATTGTGTAACATAGTCCATCAAACATTGTAAAGGTAGTGAGTTGGGGCTTGAACAGTATGTTGCTCTTCTGTCTTCATCAGAAAAACCACATTGCTAAGTTTAATTTTCAGCTGCAAATTGTAATCATTGTGGTTTGGAATAAAGTCCACCCATAGGAAGCTAATTAGGTTTGCAGTTACTCAGCAGAACTGCTGTTCCAAATGTGAGATTTTCATTAATGAGGGGAATAATAAGCACCAAAAGCATGTGTTTTTTAAGGGTTTATTTGTTTTCTTTCCTCTCATACACTTTCCACCAGGGAAATTGTTTTTTTCTCTTCAAATAAATGGACAATTAAATTGACCTATAAAGATTGGGTACTTAAGTATGCAGGGAAATTTGAAGTTGAATGAGTTATTCCCAAAATGACAGGAAATTGCCCACAATGCTCCTTTCTAAGAGCATCAGTTGAAGTAGGGGATAAAAAAGAAAAGCACATGAACCAATGTCTATGTATGTGCTTACACACACAAACACACACATACACACACACACATGTATTATTCACAGAAGCCCCTCAGTAAATGTAAAACTCTGCTTCATAAACTTGATCTCTAAAATGTTATTCATTATTCCTTATACTAATGATCTTTGAAAATAATCTAAACCCATTATAAAAAGACTGTCCAACTCATGGCATATCAGTCAGAGTATACTTTTTAAGACAATAGTCTTTTTTAGTGTAAGGAAGTTGAAAAATACAAATTAGGTTAATGAAGTTTTGTCAAGCTTCTGTAGATCGCTATGATTTGGAAAGGAATATTTTATCATTGGTATATTATTTATTCCTATGTAAATGGGTATTTTTCATGAAATCCTGAAAATTTGTCCTAAGTAAACTAGATATTTGCCCTGCAGAGTTTTTATATTATAAGTTTTTGGATATTATGAGTTAACTCTTTTATCATTTTAGGCTAAAGGAATTGATTCATTATAAGCCTTATGCTTATAAGCATTTATTTGATTCTACACAGGCTTTAATATAATTTATAATACAAATTCCTTTTTTCCACTTAATTTCCTTTCCTTGATAGATTTACCAAATGCTTTAGGTAGCATTGAATACTGAGAAGTTATGAGACAAAGGCAAAACATAAACTTTTAGACAGCCCTGACTCTACTATTTAACTTTACTGACCTTGAACAAATTACGTTCTTTCTGAGTCTCAGTTTTCACATGTTTTTTTGGTACCGGGAATTGAACTCAGGGGTACTCAACCATGAGCCACATCCCCAGCCCCATTTTGTGTTTTATTTAGAGTTAGCATCTCACTGAGTTGCTCAGCGCCTCACTGTTGCTGAGGCTGATTTTGAACTTGTGATTCTTCTGTCTCAGCCTCCCAAAGTGCTGGAATTACAGGTGTGCACCACCGCACCCGGCTTCAGTTTTCATATATTGATGATGGAGAATCTTTATTCTCTGTTTTCAGAAATAAATGAATTAACATAAGTGTTTTGTAGGAGCTGGATATATGAAAGCTCTTCGTAAAATATTTTTTCAAAAATAATGAAAATTCCAATAATTTTGTGAGTCTTCAATTTATTTTAAACTCTTAAAGTGATATAGTAGGGATAAGATTTTGACTATTTTTATTAAAAAATACTGTGCCATTTATTTACCTTAGTTGTTATTAGAAATTATGTTAATTGATTATATAAATTAATAAACAATGACTTCAGTGTCTTGGGCTAACAATAACATATGCATTCTTCAATGTCATCACCAGTGGGGCAGTTTTACTCCTTGCCAATTTTCCAGTGAACATTTTACTATTCCCTAATCAGCAGTAACTTGTTTTCATCCCCTCATATGTGTTCCATTTTCAAGGTGTAGGGACAAAACTAAAAGAAATTTTAACAAAAGAAGTGAAAAACCAACCAGTAGGAGGATTGTATTTACTCTGCATACATTTTTTATTTCCTGTTCTATTTTTATTTTGTGTTATTTACTTGCTATATTATTTCCACCTTTTTAGCTTTTTCACTAGGAAATGATGCAGGCTTCCTTGGAACTATGGTTCCCACTCAATTTACCAGCAGGGATTGTCATATTAGTAGTATTATATAGTCCTTAACTGCAGATGCCTCTGTCAGTTCTGCAGCAGTTTTACTTCCTGTGAGCACCAGTTGTTATTTTAAATAGAGTAGATACTATGGCCTATATTGTGATATTAGCCCTACCTTTACTTTTATGTCTTTTATTTCTGTTTTCTTGCTTGGAGTGTTAAAAATGTGAAATATAAGATTCTAAGAATAAGGATAAATCTATCAAATAGAGTACAGATTAACTCTTCATTTAGATGTTTGAATGAGAATTTAGATACTCACTTTACAACCCCTGATGACATTTGTCCTCTAATAGACATGTGGACTAGTTAGAACCTAATTTTTGAAAAATGTGCAGTTAGCAGAAATCCCTCAGGTTATAGAAGACTAAGGGAATGAAGTCAATTACCCGAATTCATGCTAACATTAGTGACTTTTCACA
Source organism: Geosciurus inauris (assembly GCA_004024805.1). Classification (NCBI taxonomy): domain Eukaryota; kingdom Metazoa; phylum Chordata; class Mammalia; order Rodentia; family Sciuridae; genus Geosciurus; species Geosciurus inauris. Next base: position 34,804 of record PVHX01006550.1, on the reverse strand, counting down.
CTAGCAATCCTCAGGATTGATACTGTTGGCAGAACACAGAAATATCATCTACTTCATATCATGTAATTTCATGCACATGTAAGATCCACACCACCTGTCTCCTCTGCCCTGGATGACTTGGGTGTTTGCTTCTCTCCTCTTAAAGCTCAGTGCCTGGAGCACATTCTTTTCCTAACATTTATTAAATGCTTTGTGATACACGAGATACATAATAAGAATACAGTCTGAGAAATGTATTGTTAGGCAATTTTATCTCTGCACAAATATCACAGAGTGTACTTAGATACAACTAGATTGTGTAGAGTACTACATATGCAGGCTATGTGGTACATACCTAAGTATATATAGCCGGATGTCTGAAACAACATTATGTGGGACATGACTACAGTTTCTTACTGCAGATGCAGGTAGATTTGTACGCTGAATTCCTTGGGGTCAGAAACCTTATCTCCTCAAATCATGACCACTGGGTGAGTAAATGTTGCATTCTTGCTAACAAAGATGTTCATAAGATGATAGAAAATGTACCAGGGGTTCTTAATAACGTTAGAAAAAGATAGTGAAACACAGCAATGTGGTAATTCATCAAGAAATAATGGACCTTCACCTATTTTGGAAGTCAAATAGTAAAAGGGATTGAAAAAATAGTATTTTGTAATTAATCAGTGCACCAGAAAATTAGTTCAAACAGAACATTTCATTCTCAGAGCATATGCTCTTATATAAAATTAATAGCATATTTGGCAGAAATGTGGGAGGTTTTCTGTTTTTTTTTAAGTACATTAATTCAGTCTACAGAGGGGCTTGCTTGAAGTTTTCTTGCCTGCAAAAGTATAAGAAAACCCAGTGCTCAGGAGGCTGAGGCATGAGGATTGTGAGTTCAAAGCCAGCCTTAGCAACTTAGTGAGGCCCTAAGCAACTTGAGGAGATCCTGTCTTTAAATAAAATGCAAAAAGAAAAATAAAAAACAGGCCGGGGATATGACTCAGTTGTTAAATAGTGGTTAAGTGTCCCTGGGTCTAATCCCTGGTACCCCTCCAAAAAAAAAGTAAGAAAAGCAAGGTTGAGTATCCAATCAGTATGTACCACTAGATACAGAAGGCACAATTGTCTTGTTTAAAGAAAGACGGACAACCAGAGTGATGAGATATTATAAAAATCTACCTTGAACCATTTTACTGTCATTATTTGGTGAACTCAGTTTCCTATTTGGGGTGGGACAGTTATTCAAGACACCTAAGATCTCATCTTTTTATCCAATTTTAAAACAATTTTGTTTGTTCTTTTTAAATATAGATGACAGTAGAAAGCATCTTGATATAAGGTGAGATGTTCTGTTTTCAAACCTATATCAACTTCTGCAGTTATCTACTGCATCCAATGGGTGTGCCTGAACCTCAGAGAGAACATTGGCCTAAATACACAAAGGTTTTGTGTAGGTCAGTTTGGAACCAACTGTAAGTGACACTGTCACACAGATCTGGAGACTTGCCAGGTGAAACACATGTTACAGTCCAGGCTGCTGAGGAGGCTAAGGCAGGGTGATCATAAGTTGGAGGTCAGCCTGGGCAACTTAGCAAAATTCTGTCTCCAAAGTAAAAATGAATAAATAAATAAAGAGCTGGGGATGTAGCTCAGTGGCAAAGTGTTCCAAGGTTCAATCCCCAGTATGTCTTTCTCACACACACATATGCTCACACACAGAAGAGCTGGAGAGCATTGTGCAACTATTCCTTTACTCTGCACATCAGTAAAATATACTATCTAACTACTGTTCTATAGTTCTCTTGCTTCTAATTTTTCTGATGCCTGATGCCTATGATCTGGTGATGATGTTCACTGGCTTTCATGTATTCTCTAAATATTGCATAGATTTTTCTTTTCATATATATGTATGCCTATCACATTCCTTCTTTCAACAGGCCATGCTCCCCATGTTCTCATCTGGCTACAGCATTCCTACCCAACCCTTCTCATTGCTAATGTTTGCCATCCTCCTTTCAGTTCTCTTCTACATGGGCCTTCCTCAGAGAAGCCATCCTTAACCCTCTCACTGCTAGATTAAGTGAAACTGCTTTGTGCTTTTTACCTGTTTTACACAATCGCTTATTTTCTTGTCTGTATTCAGGAACCCAGGGGCTATAATGATTTTGCTCTTATATCCTTAGCATCCAACCAGAAGTATGCCTGCTACATAGAAGAAATAAAATAAACATTTATGAATATACAAATAATTTTACAAATTTTTTTTCCACTTCAACATTTTTCACATTTCAGTTACTCAGCAAGTATGGCCTGGTTCTTGTGTGTGTGGTTTGGGGAGGTGAGTAGGCAGTTATGGAGCTATGATATATGGTAACAGTACTGAACTTCCTTGGAAAATATGTTTGTGAATTTCTGCAAAACAATCTTTTAGTTAATACTGATACTTCATGATGCACTTTGAAAAATGTCAAGATTTTCAAAGGCATGGATTACCTGCATTTAAGGCCAGTAAGATTTATAGATTATTTTCTTTTAATTAATTATAAATAGAATTTTTTCAGTTTCCTTTTGCTCTTTGGATATATGTTTTCATGGGGGCAAGCAGTATAAAGAAGTGGTCAAATTCAGTGATTTCACTAAAGAGAATAACTTTATTGAATTTTTTTTTTACATGTTTACTTGGCATCTTTTCTTTCAGAGTTAAATGTAATACTGCATAACATGATTTGGTTTCATAAACATTCCTGGATTTCAGCAAATCACATGAAAAATGTTTTCTTGAACACATATGTAAGGAAAAGCAGATTAAATTTATTTAAATAATTTTATAATATATGACTATGTGATTATAAAATGTAAAGCTAAGTAATGGGGTATTTGTAGAGCATATTATTCTAAAAACACTTATACACTGTGATCTGTCAGTGAGACTCATATGTAGTTTTCTTATTTATTTCACTCTCTACTTCTGACAAGTATATTAATAACCATGTCTTTTATTTCTGTGACCCAAACTGGACTTTATCATCTTTCATAATGTCATTCTAGTTGTTGCATTAGAAATTCTCTTAAATGTAAACCTTTGGTGCTTAATACAGAAAGCATTCATTTGTTTTAAAGTTTTGTTTGTTTAAAAATATTTGATGTTTCTTGTATTTTTTCAGTTAAAGGAATATTTTGCAAAATTTGATATTTTCTTCAAATGATTGTGAATGCTGTTCTATATAGCTCATCTGCTAGAATTCTATTTTAATATCATATGAAAAGGTATAAAAGTAGCCCAACTTATTCTTTCAACTTTCAGTGGCATAGGGTACTGTTTTTATTGGGTCATAGGTCCTGAACTTTACCCAAACTGTGAAGTGCTGTGGATTTCTTTGTGAATCACCATATCTAAGCTAATGTGGTGGTGGTTTACAAAGTAATTCATAGTGCTTCACAGGTGCTTCTGCATTTGATCTACACCTTGAAGCCTAGTATCCCTTTAATGAGCCATTGAGAACAAAGCACTTTGTATTATAAGACATAAAATTTCAAGAGATCATTGGTAAATATCCTATAGAATTCTATCATTAGCTACTTTGAATTAACAACACAACTATCTCTGCCTCTCGAGTTCTTTTTTGGACAGTAACTTGTAATAATTCTTGGTTAAGAAACATGATGATATATCAGAAACAGATCTACTGAATAGTACCCCAAATCATAAGTGTGCAGTTTGAAATTTAAAGATTTTACTTTTGTTTTATTATTATACATATATTAATATAAAATTATGATACATAAAACTTATATCGAATGAATGTATTAAGTAATTTGACTGTTAAATGATCAGAGATTTGTAATTATAATTGTAATGCAGTGGTTTTATAAATAAACAAGATTTTATTTCATCCAAATTGGGAAAACATTGTTGGTACAGGTAAAGAAATAGCTTTAATGTGCAAAATCATACATTATGATGACATTTATTAAAATTAAATATATTATGGACACCCATGCCCAGGTACTTTCTGTGGGACCAGTTTTTATGGTCCTGTTTTATGATAGAAGAGATTGAAGAAACTCCTGAAGTCACAAAGCCTAATTAATTGCAGACATGTTAACTAAAATTTGTCTCTTGGATAGTAACTTAAACTTTGTGATCATTTTCATCATTAGGATTCCTGAGACTGATTGATTCTTGAGCTATGACTCAAGCCATTGACAGTTAATTATTTATTAACTGATTCAGTATCTAAGTAGTCATTTTGGTAATAATATGTTCTTTTTATTTATAGAACTTTTTATTTATAGTAGTCATATCTAAGTTCAACAGTATGGCCACAGACTTTCATAATTATAAAAAAGAATTGACCTTTTATTTCTTAAGTGACATGTATACTCTTAAGTAATAATGATGCAAGCTTCTGAAATTTCTTCTGAATTCAGTAAATTTGTTGTATTCCTTATGACTTTATTTTTGTCTTGTTATGTTTGAAGTGCACTACAGGACTGGATGACCTTAAATAAATTATTAGATTAAATCATTACGCCCTCTGTTAGATGAGAAAAATCACTATCTTATTTTAAAATACACATATATGACCAAAATGATTAATCCATATGTGCTTTTAACATTAAAATATACCTTATACAAATTTAAGATATTTCACACAAGAATTATCTTGTTACTCTAATTTAAAATGATTGTTGTCCTAATTTTTTGTTTTCTAATTCAATAATATTTGTAATTATCATTCCTTCTCTAAACGTATATGTATGTGTATGTGATCATACAATCTCCTTTATTATCTTAGGACTCTGTGTTCATAAGAAACAAATCTGATAGCTGTGGGAGCTCTATTGCTGGTCAATGGAGATAGGTGGGGACAGACTCCAAGAAAAATAATTTCAAATTTCTGAGATTCAGTTGTCCTAGAGCTCTGATTTCTTCATTTTATATAAAAAGGCACCTGTAATATTACCTTAGAGTTAAGTTTATGTTTCAAAGAGAAAATTTAGAAGTACACATGCATGAATTTCAAATGAAGTCAAATTTTTGAGAGAAATTTTAATTTACTAGAAATTAAATGGTATTCTTTAACATATATCACATTTTGAACTCTCTTAATACCCTCCATCATAATTCTAATCTCAAGTTGTTTGTTATTATTGCATAGCAATATTTTCTTTTTATTGTTATCAAAATTTTACACAGGTTTACATACAGTAGATTAATTTCTAATTCAGTTTTGAGCAGAACATATGCAAACAATAAACTTGCCCTCTGCTACTAAGGACAAAAATAGCATCAAATTCTCCTAATGTCTTAAGAAGTAGATGAGAATATTAAAAATTGAAGCCAGGCACAGTGTTGCACGCCTGTAATCCCACACTTTGGGAGGCTGAGACAGGTGAATCGCGAGTTCAAAGCCAGCCTCAGCAAAAGTGAGGCGCTAAGCAACTCAGTGAGACCCTGACAGGGGTCAAACACAAAACAGTGCTGGGGATGTGGTTCAGTGGTCAAGTATCCCTAAATTTAATCCCTCGTACCAAACAAACAAACAAACAAACAAAATTGAATATGTTGGTCAGGGTTTCCCAGAACAACAGAAACAATGAGATTTTGCATTTAAAGAGACATTTATCTTAAGGAACTGGCTCACACAATTGTGGAGGCATTACAGGTTCAAAATCTAATTGGATTGTCCAGCAGGATAGAGACTCAAGAGCTGTAGTTCAAGTCCAAAGGCATTTTGCTGGTGGAATTTTTTCCTGCTCCAGGAGTCAATTATTCTAGTAAGATCTTCACCTTAGAACTGAGGCCCATCCATGTTTTGGAGGGTAAGGTTCTAATCAAAGTCCTCTGATTTGAATGTTATTCTCATCCAAAAATGACCTTTACAGAAACATCTAGAATAACATTCAACCAGATTCTCTGGGCATCATGGTGAAACAAAGTGGAAAAAATTAACCATCATAGTGAGAACATTATATTTTTCAGTAGAATTATTTTCTTAAATAAAATTATTTCTTAACTTTAAAAAATCAAGTTGATCTCTCTTCTAAGATTTCCTTATTTTTCTTATTTTTCACATATATATCTGAGTATGTGATCATTAACATATATTTGATTTATTGGAAGTTCAGTTATTTTGGACACTTTTATTTGGAACATATTTCCATTGAGAACATTCTTATCTGCAAAAATTGTAGAGATATTTATAACCTATGCATGTATTATTTATTATTAAATATTCAAGTTTTACTTTTAAGAAAGTTTAATCTTTTTAAAAAGAAGCCTGAGGGTTTTTTATTTTTATTTTTTTTAAGTTTGCTATTTTCTCTATCATTTTAATAGAATTCTCATTTTATGTGTTCTTTTGTGAACTTATAGTACTTGATCAACTGTAGGTACCAAATGAGTATTTGCCAAATGGGTGAATGAATGGATGGAATGTGAATATTATCTTTTTAAAAATATATTTGGTCAGTGGTCCAATATGCACATTAACATGAATTGCACTACTAGCTTTGTCCCTGATCCTCACTTCGATCTAGGCAAAAAGCTGTTGTAATGCACATGTCATACTCCTGGCAAAGTTCTAATATAAGTAAAGCAACCATTTTATCTGAAAATCAATGAAGTGGAGAAAAAAGGAATCACAGGAGCATATGTCATATCAAATGTGAGTGAAATTCTCATAGTAAAGGAAAGGCTTAGTCTGTTAATAATCTATGAGTTCGAAAAAGTTCTCGTTCATTTGAATGCTTACTTTTAAAAGCACTTCAACTGAATTACTCAAATTCTGAAGATATTAGCTGTGTACTAATTAGCAGTTAGTAGAATATCAACCTTTCATTTTCATGTGGGTATATTTAAGTGGTGTAACTGAGCAGCACTGTAATCAGTGTCCTAATTTTGTCTCCTTGAGAGACTGTACTTTTACAGCCTGTTCCCCAAATAATAATTAGTGGAGTAAATTAAATCTCTGCATTTCTGCTTTAGAAAATAATGTGGTGAACCATAACCAAAAAAAAAAAAAAAAAAAGAATTGGGAAAAGTAAACAAGGTCCCCTTTGAAAAAGAACTAAGATTTACAAGTCTTAGTTTACTACATCTTCATTTACTTTCCAAGTACTTATTATCATCTCATTTAACCTCTGTGAGTTATGAGTGCTCCATTGTACAGAAGACTAGAAATGACTTCCACAAACTTTGTGCAATTTCTTAGTGATTATCTGCAGAATACTCACTAGCCATATTCATGAAATTTTACAACATGCAAAAGGAAATTTCAGTATAAGAAAAAAAATCACAATAGCTTCATTTGGAAAATATTTACTTCTGTTCTCCTTAATACCATCAGATTCCTTCTCTTTTAATGCACTCTGCTTGTGAGGAAACTAACTTCTCAGTTTCATGTGGAATGATCTCTTAAGAAATATTTATATGCCAGTTTTGGAGGAGTATTTTACAAGCACATACCTGTGTCTATCTGAGCTTTTTCAGGTAAGTGGATGGGCATTTTCTTGTGAAGTAGATGTGTGTATATGAGATAACCATTATCCTCATTAGATTTAAATGTTAGCTTTCCCTATCTAGATGATACTCTCATATCAGAGGCTACAACACAGGGAAAGAAATTGATTCCTTTCATGAATAGCAGGTGAATAAAGCAGGTATGGTATTGAGCTAAAGAGACAGAATGAAAAAGTCAGAAAACAAATGAAATACAGTATAGTAGGTATAACGAGTAAGTTCATTTGTCAAACAATGGAAAAATTATATCACCTTCATTGAGGACAGGAAGCATATATAAAATTGTATGGGGATGAGATTGTATAGTTTGAAAAACTTTCCCAAGTGGTTCTTAAATGTTTGTTGGTTTGAGAACCACTAAGATAAAATTTTATGAGGTCAGAAACCTCAGAAACTCTTAAAGAAAAATGGAGAATATAACCATAAAATTATTAGGAAGTTACATAAAACCAGAGGAGGAAATTCTTTGGGATTTAGATTAAAAAGTATATTTTTCTTCTTAAGTCAAGGTTACCATGGAAACACCAGAGAGGGCATGGCCTAAGAGCCTGAGGCATCAGCTTGGAGCTCAGGTTTGAACAGAATCTCTGTGTCAAAGAGACTACACTTGAATGTATGGTAGTGCTTATCCACAGCTAAGAATCTAGAGACCAAATAAAAGAAATATTGAGAACTATGTTATCCAATAGAAACATAATAGGAGCCACATATGGGTATCTGATTTTTTTAGTTTTAAATGAAATTAAACTAAAATGTTAAAATGAAAACTTGAAACACATGAAATATATTTTGATTTTATTTTTTTTAATGCAATGTATCCAAAATACCGTTATTTCAGCAGAAATCAACATAAAATCTTAGAAGGATATTTTATATTTTATGTTTTTATATTTGTACTTTTTATATTTAACATATTATTTTATATTTTATTTTTATATATATTTTATGTTTACTAAAAGATCTCCAGAGTTTGGTATGTATGTTATAATTATTGTATATCTTAGTTTGGACTAGCTATATTTCACTTGTTCAGAAGTTGCAAATGGGTGATATAGCTCTGGGACTGGACTCTGTGGATCTGGAGGACAAATAAATGTATGTTAACATCCTTACTTTTCTAGCTCAGGCTTCTTTGCCAGTCCTTCTATGTACCTGGCAGCTGGCAGTGGCAAAATGTGTGAGCTCTTGAGTAGATTGCCTGGATAACCTCCTTTTACTTTTGGGTAGCTATGAGACCTCAAGGCTGCTCATATATCCTCCTTATGCCAGAGTTGACTCATCTGTAAAATAGAAAAGTAGTATTTTTCTCACAAGTTTGTGATGAACATTATATAGATTAATATAAAATAAAGGCTTAATTGCTATTAGTACATAACAAGGATTCAAAATGCACAGCTCAATGATTGTTTCTGTTGTTGAAACCTGGCTGTTGCATCTTGAAATTTCTTAATACTTAGATCTGGACTCCCTCATTATTTTTATACCTTTTTTTAAAAAAAATGCTATCCATTCCAATGGCTTCAATTCCCTGCTCTGTGAAATTTTTGTCTAGGACCCAGACTTCACATTGCCAAACTAAAATAGCAAACAGAATCCAGACAGATTTACTTAGATTACTCAAAAGTATTTAAAAATGTATACATTAGTACTAGGACTTGCATGGCTTTTTCCAAATTCTGTACCCTTCCAAATAAATGAGTATAAATAGCGATCATCCTTTTTATGTGACAGGAACCAAAATCCATATACTGTTGCAAACTTGAAATATAGAAACCAAGCCAGGCGCGGTGGCACATGCCTGTAATCCCAGCTGCTCGAGGTAGGCTGAGTCAGGCGGATTACGAGTTCAAAGCCAGCCTCAGCAATGGTAAGGCACTAAGCAATTCAGTGAGACCTTGTCTCTAAATAAAATACAAAAAATAGGGATGGGGATGTGGCTCAGTGGTGGAGTGCCCCTGAGTTCAATCCCCAGTATCAAAAAAAAAAAAAATTAGAAACCATCCTTGATCTACTCTAACTTCCCATCAGATTGTCTCATCAAATAATTTCCTCATCAAATAAGTTTCTTATATCCATTCATCTACATCTTCTCAATATGCCTACCATCATCAGCTTATGGAAGCCAATACTATCTTACCTGTATTATTATAGCCTCCTAAATGGTATGTCTTCATCTGTTTGTTTGTTTTTTGTTGTTGTTGTTTTAGGTGTGGATCAGATTGTTCTCCCCCTCCTTAAAAAACTTCAGTATTTTCTCATGTATTCAGAAGTTAATAACTAAATCTTCTTTAGGTCACTCAGTGTGACCTAAAGTTTGGCACTGCCTACTTTAGTAACAATGATTTACTGTTGGTTCATCATGCTTCTTCTGGTGTCAGAAAATTTTCAGAAGTTAATCCATGTATTAAAAATTCTTTTTTCTCACTGGTATCTCTTGTTAATTCTTAATCATGATTTGGGTCTCAGTTTGTGAGAAATAAGCTCATCTGTCCAAGCCCAAAGAATGGACTAAGAGACACAAGGAACAGTAAAAAGCAAAGCTTTATTTTAATGATGGTTTTGTAAGATTGGGTGTCGGGTGGTCAGGGACCCAAAGATTGGGTACAACTAGTGTTTTATCCCTACAAGCTCCTTCCCCCAGTTCTACACTGACTGAGGGCTATGGGGTGCACCATCTTCCCCAACGTCACCTAGATTTTACTGTCTCCTATTGGATTATTTAAACAACTATACTTTTAGTTGTGCCTACCTCCCTTTGTTCTCTTGTGGTGGGAAAGTCCCCTAGGATTGGGTGCCTTTTGGCACATAGTTTATCTCTGTTGATCCTTCTCACCTCCTGTTTTTCATAGGGCTGTGAATTTTTGCACTCCAGGGTTAACTGCTTGTAACTTTGATTCCGTTCTCCTCTCCAGCTGCCTTTCTTCCACCTCAAGCCATTTTACATTTAGAGCTAAATACTATATTCTGAAAATGAACCATCAACCTTTATTTCTCACAAGTTCAAATGTCACCTCTTCTGGGGTAGTCCAGTTAAGTCTTCTGTGGTTTCTAGCCTCAGAACACACTTAGCACCATCATAGTTTGTAAGATATTTGTTTATGAGGTTACATGTTAATGTTAGTCTCCCCTACCAGACCACAGTCTTCATAAGAGAAAGTACTTTTATTTTATTACATCACTTTTATTTTCAGGATTGAATATAGATAATTCTATATAGAAGATGATCAATGCATATATAGAAAGAACATCAAGAATAAGAAAAAATAGAGTGGAAGCAAAACATGAAGTCTCCTTAGAAGACTGATTCTTTTTTAAAAATATTTTTATTAGTTGTAGATGTACCTTTATTTTAGGTATTTATATGTGGTGCTGAGAATCGAACCCAGTGCTTCACACATGCTAGGCAAGCGCTCTACCACTGAGCCACAACCCCAGCCTCAGAAGACTGATTCTTATTGCAAGAAAACTCTGCTCCCTCCAGTTGATCCTAGCACAGGACTCTGTTACTATTTTTCCCCTACCTTCTGTTCCTAGAAGTCACTGCAATTTGCCCTTTCTTCATTACCAATATGTAGCAGGAACATTAACAGGCTGCTTCATAATCCTTGATGTATCTCTAAATAAGCATCTTAGGAATTTCTGCCTTTGGGTTATCTTATTTTCATCCTGTTCAAAGTCCAAATGAAAATGTTTTAACTCTGCTTCTTCCTATGGCCCTTTCGTCCAGTCCAGCTTGAGAGCCAGAGCGTTGCCCTAGGCAAGAATAGTCACAGTTGCAGGAAGGAACCAGAGAGGTTGATCCCTAAAGTCTGAAAGCAAGCTAGAATCGCTTTAACCGCTCTGGTACCTGGAGACTTAGTAAATTGCATCGGGGAAAGGTAGTGCTTGGCACAGCTGCAGGCATCTAAGTTAAAATGACTCATTGAATGTTTTTCTCTTATGAAAGGATGAAAGTTAAAGAAATTGCTTGTATGTGTCCGTGCATCTATTTTGTTACATTTTCTGTGACATATCTATAAATCATTAACTCGCAGTAGTGAGAGGAAAGATTTGAATAGCTAAAATGCATAAAAATGAATAGCAGACAGGCAATTAGTTTATGCATATTACATAACCTACCTGATCATTAAACATTCATGCAGCTTAAGGGTAAATATGGAGTATCGCATTTTATAAAGACTAAGATTTAGACATATTGATGATAAAAGAAAAATATATATAACAGATGGCTTTGGGTTTAGAATGCATCACTCTGCCACTGCTTCTATTTATTACAGCAGGTTCCAACACTGTATTAAGGGTAGCTGTCTTTAAAAATCTATTTCCCTGATTTCTAAATCCTATAGTGAGGAGGGCTTTCTCCATGCTCCCATTTCATTGGTGCCTTTTACAATTCTCAGCTCTCTATTCACATCCTTGGAAGATCTCAAATCAGGGCAATCAGGCATTTTTTTTAAACTAGCTTGGAGAACATGCACTGGTAAGGAAATGCAAGACTACACAGTCAGTCAGGAGCATGAGGGGATTTATATTTTAATATAATTTATAACGCCATTGGTAGTGTGCTTTAAAACAGAGACTGTGTTAATATACACTAATGTTGGCTCTGTATTCATTTGGAAGTAATTTAAAGCTCTGTTTGCAACTTAACAATTGATTTTGTCTTATGTTTAGGAAGTGGTTTTTTATTACTGGTTCAAGTACGTGGCTGTTAGTTATTTGTGCCAAAGAACATAAGGTTGAATCTGCAAGTGTTGGCAACTGATACTTCTTTTTTGTGCTTGACAGTATTGGAGTTCCAGGTTGAATATATTAATATTTACTCTTGTTTAATTAAAAAAGTTGTCACTTACGTTTTGAATATTGAAAACCTGAGACATCCTTTCATATACAAAAGTAAAAAAAAATGGAGTATAAGTGAAAGACTTCCATTTTAAGTGGTGACTTTATTCATGTTTGTATGTTGAACTACTGTAGACAATGGATACTACTACTTACATACAAGCTGAAGAAATTATGTTGCAGCTCTACTGAAATTCCATATCAATCAGTAATTTTCTATTCGCAGCATATAAACTTATCTATAAATAGGCTTAGCAAGAAGGAGCCTCAGCATTAAAACACAAGTTCAATTTCCCCAAAATACAAGTTTGACTTCCTTCCTTTCTTTTTTTAAATTATTTTCTTTTATTTGCTGTTTTTAGATATACATGACAGTAGAGTGTATTTTAACCTGTTATACATACATGGGGTACAAACCATTACAATTTTGATCCCATTCTAGTGGTTGAACATGATGTGGAGTTACACTGGTCGTGTATTCATATATGACCATAGGAAAATTATGAGCCGGGTGCGGTGGCTCAAGCCTGTAATCCCAGCACTTAGGGAGGCTAAGACAGGAGAATCATGGGTTCAAAGCCAGCCTCAGCAATGGCGAGGCACTAAGCAACTCAGTGAGACCCTGTCTCTACATAAAACACAAAATAGGGCTGGGATGTGGCTCAGGGGTCGAGTGCCCCTGAGTCCAATCCCTGGTACCAAAAAAAAAAGAAAAAAAGAAAATTATGTCTGATTCATTCTACTATCTTTTCTGTTCCCATTTCCATTCCCTTCCTTTCCTTCCCTTTTGCCTAATCAAATGTACTTCTATACTTCCTTACCCTCCCTTTTTATAAGTTAGCATCCACTTATCAGAGAGAACATTTGATCTTTGGTTTTTTTGTGACTAGCTTATTTCACTTAGCATGATATTCTCCATTTCCTTCCAATTACTGGCAAATGCCATAATTTAATTCTTCTTTATAGCTGAGTAATATTCTCTTGTGTATATATACCACATTTTCTTTATCTGTTCATTTGTTGTAGGGCACCTACATTGGTTTCTTAGCTTGGCTACTATGAATTGATCTGCTATAAACATTGATGTGGCTGTGTCACTATAGTATTCTGATTTTAAGTCCTTTGGGTATAAGCCAAGGAATGGGATAACTGAATCAAATGGTCAATTTTTCTAAGGAATCTCCATATTATTTTCCAGTGGTTGCACCAATTTGCATTCCACCAGCAGTATATGAGTCAACCTTTTCCCCACATCCTTGCCAACATTTATTGTTGTTTTTATTCTTGATAATTGCCATTCTGATTGCTGTGAGATGTAATCTCAGTGTAATTTTAATTTACATTTCTGTAATTTTTAGAGATGTTGAATACTTTTTCATACCTTTTTTGACCATTTTTATTTTTTCTTCTTTGACCATTTATTGAATGGGTTCTTTGTTTTTGTTTTGGTGTTAATTTTTTTGAGTTCTTTGTATATCCTAGAGATTAGTGCTCTATCTGAGGTGCAGATGGTAAAGATTTTCTCCCTTCCTCTGGGCTCTCCATGTTCTTGATTGTTTCCTTTGTTGTGAAGAATCCTACATTAGTTTAATGCCATCCCATTTATTGGTTCTTGATTTTACTTCTTGTTTTTTAGGAGTCTTATTGAGGAAGTCTTTTCCTGAGCTGATATGATGGAGAGTTGAGCCTCCTTTTTCTTCTAGTATCAGCAGGGTCTCTGGTCTATGTCAAGGTCCTTAATCCACTTTGAGTTGTGTTTTGTGCAGGGTGAGATAGAGAGGTTCAATTTCAATCTGCTACATATGGATTTTCAGTTTTCCCAGAACCATTTGTTGAAGAGGCTATCTTTTCTCTAGTGTATATTTACACTACCTCATAATTGTCTGATAATGTCTGTACATTGGCTCTTAAGTATAGGACAACTTAGAAGGAAAAGTTTATTTGGGGCTCAAAGTTTCAGAGTTCTCAGTCCATAGATGGCCAAGTCATTGCTCTGGGCCTAAGGTAAGGCAGCACATAATGGGGGAAATGCCCAGAGGAAGGAAGCTGCTCAGCTCACAGTGATGTCAGGAAGCAGAGAGAGAAAGAAGAGAGGGAAGGGGCTACAGGGAAGATAAACCCTTCCAGGGCACGTCCCTGGTTCCCCACATCCTTCAGCCATACCCCACCTGCCTCGTTATCACCCAATCAGGTCATTCAAACTAGGATGGATTAATTAGTTTACCGGTGTCTTTTTTTTTTTATTTTTTTTTAATTTTAATTTTTTTATTTATTTTTCTCAAAAGTTGAATTTAAATACATGTTATCAAACATAACAGAAAAAAAACAAATTTTCAGAAGCTGTACACACTATTCACTGAAAATATTTGTTGAGGCAAATAGAAAAAAAAATTATTACCGGTGTCTTGATACAGTCATTTTCCCTCTGAATATTCTTGCTTTAACAGGAGATTTTGAGGGACACCTCATGTCCAAACCATAACAAGATTTTTCCAAAATTCTCAGAAATAGAACTAATCTAATAATTTACTACACCTCCATATTGCTTTACATACAATGACACTGAGTGGATAGTAAGTATTTACAATTAAAAGTTACGGCTAATGGGCTTCTCAAGGACCAATACCTTAGCCATTAATGGGTGTGCAAATTAGTATGGTACTTGGTACCGGACTATTTACTAATATTAATGATAGGTAATGATTTTGAGCAGCTTGTGAAGAGTGAACATAAATCAGTTTCTCAACTGTGGCAATATTGATATTTTGAGCCCCATAATTCCTTGTTTTGTGGGTTATCTTTTCGGACATTGTAGGATATTTAGCAGCATGCCTGGTTTCTACTGACCAGCTACCAATAACACTTCTCTCCTAAATTGTGACAATAGAAAATGTTGTCCATCATTGGCACATGCCCTTTAGTTGGCAGAGTTCCCTCAGTTGAGAATAAAATGTCTTATGTAAGTCATTTCATAATTAATTCTCCTAACTGCTCCATGATACTGCCATATATTTTCCTCTTGTTTTTAAAAGTGAAACATGTCTTAGTTTGTACAGGTGGGAGGCAGTGAGGCCCTGATGTAAACAATGAATCTCTCCAGAGCATGTGCTTCTGAGAACTAAAGTGTGTTGTTGCTGAATCACTTTATCTTTAATATTTGACAACTAATTTTATTTTTTAATAATATACCATTAAATGAACTTTCAAGTTGCTTTAAGATCTGAGGAGTAATGAGTTTGTGAAATGCATTCAAGTTTGTATGGATGAAGATAATATCCAATTGTTCATGTGGACATGACAAATAGTCACAAGAGTATTTTTATAGGTCTCCAGATCAACACCCTGGCCAAGTAAGGCAAATATCCTGCTGTAATTAAACAACCTGCTTCTGTAAAAAGAAGTGCCCATGTTGCTGATGGAGATCTCTAAACCTCCATTATTTCTAAGTGCTGCCCAATTCATGAGTTGCTCTTTGCTCCAATAAACTCTGTTAAATTTAAACTGTCTAAACTTATTATTTTAACAATATTAAAAGAGATTACAGGCAACTCTGGAAGCCCTCAGGTGTGATAACAGTTCAGGAGGATATTTTGGAAAAAAACATGATCTAAGTAGAGAGCTGAAGGAAAGGTAGGAGTATTGAAGTAAAGCAAGGGAGGGTTAGAGTTGGAGATGGGTAAGGAGGAGAGAATATTGCAAAGCGGGGGAATTAGTGTTAAGTATAAAGACCTAAGGGCTAAAAAATTGAGACTTAGAAATTGTATGTTATCTGGTGTCTCAGAAAAATAATGACTCAACTTTTAAAAGCACAGTAAAAGTTGGAGCTTCCTCTTTTTTATTTAGGCACTTTGCTGTAAATGGGCATAGATGGCAAAGTAATGTGATGCTATTAGATCAAAGTTTTCAAAGTCTCTGGTAAACTCCAAAAATCAGAAAGGCTTCTTCATCCAATTACAGATCTTACTTTGAAGTTCAGTGCAAACATAGAATAGACTGCATTCTAGATTATACTGGTGGTGGTGGTATGGTTTCATGTGGTGCCCTTACAACACTACCTACTGGTTTTCTCTATTTTCACAAGCTAGATACAGTGTTGCACTAGCAGGGACCAGGAGTGTCTTACATATTTGCAGTTTGCTATGCAAAGTTTATTTCTGTTTTATCGCAAATACATGCATATTGAAATGAGAATCATTAACCATCAAGTAGACGTGCTTCATTGGTGTGTATTTTAAAGAAAAAAGCTTTAAAATTTTAAGTTCTACAATTTTTCTTGACCAAGTTTACCTACTGGTGATGATGGAAACATCTAAGCATAATAATCTGGTGTGGATATTGAGACCACCGTTCTTCCCAGTACTTTACATGTGTTTTCCATTTAGTACTTAGACTAAAGGGGAAGAATTAAGAAAATCCATTTCATGTGAAGAAAAATTGAGTTGGTTTCTGCAAATCACTCTACAGATTCTGGATGAGTTGATCTTATTGCTTCCCAAAGTCCAACCTCCTAATACCATCACCTTGGGTATTAGAATTTAACATATTAGTTTTGGGGTGGGGGAGGACATAAACATTCACCACCATCACACAAATGAAGAGAAGAAGGAAATGGGAGTTTCAGAAGATATCTTAAAAAGAAATTCATGAGGAGGTGACAATTGGTATGAGAGTTGTTTATAACATGAAATCTCTCTGTGGTAGATACAAATATGCTCGCTGGAGGCAACTGTATTGAGACTGTATCTATATCTGTATCTATATTTTGATATATGCAATATATATGTGTATATATATTTTAACAACTTTAATGAGATACAATTTACATATTACACATTTTATTCATTTAAATTATGTAATGCAATTTTTTGTGTGTATTCACAGAGTTGTGCTAGAATCAATTTTAGGTGTCAAGATGAGTATTTTTCCATGTATCCATTTCTTTTCACCTTGTTCAGATAAGCTGTGTCTCCATGGCCTTTCACCCTCGGGGTGTCATCTTGACATGTTAGACTTTAGGAAACACTTTGTAATCCTTCTTCCACACATTGACTTTCTAGAACCTAGGGTTATAAAAACCACTTGAAAGTAGAAAGTCCTATTGATGTTAGCCATTTTGTTTGGGAGTAAAGCAAGCAGAAATGTTGAAATGTATGATAAGAGGTTCAACATTTTCCATTTTAGTTGAATGGCATATTTCAGTTTCACACTTATAATTATAGCATCTAAAACTTATACTTAAAATTCACATAGAATAAGTGTGTGTGTGTTTGTATGTGTGTGTGTGTGTATTAAGCAAATAACTGTATATAGATATATAAATGTTTACTTCTCAAATTTTGATGTTGAACAGTTGAGCTACAATGGACAATTGGGCTCATTTTAATTTAGTTTAATTTTATTTTATTTTCTGGTCTTGCATGTGACTCTTGGGAGTTGCTTGCAAAGCAGAAAAATCACTTCAAATAGACCTGTGTGCTTGGATGCACTCCACAAGGATAAGAAGCACAAGAATGAGAAAAAGACAGGATCATAAAAGGTAGATGAGAACTGACAAAGCTGCCCATGAGTCTCACATGCAGCTTAGATCAAATGATCCTCCATAAGTTCAACCCTGTGATTCCTGTAAAAAATCTATGTGCAAGGTTTGTTGAATCCAGGACACAGAAAGGTCCACCAACTCCAATTTTAAATCAAATTAAGCAAGCTTATATTGTGCACACAAATTAGCTGTACAGCAGCTGTCCCCTTCAAAAAGTGAGGGCAGCAACTTTGTCCAGGAGCAGGGAGGTTTTTACAACACAGAGAATTATAAAGGTACGTATCTTGGGAATTTACAACTGACTGGGTACTGGCAAGTGTTATACCGAAGTAGATAGCAAATCAATGATTTACAATGGCTTAACATCTTTAGAAAGGGAGTAAACTCAGGTTCCAGCATGGAGGCGCCACTGAGATTTTAAGGAGGCCAGTTACTTAATCAAAGCCAAACCTGGTCCAAGCAAGTAAAACAAAAATAAACCTTTTATGACCTTGTGTTGAGATGGCTTTTAATCTTAAGATAGAATTAGGCTGGATTCATCAGGTTGCCCGAGCAGAAAGAAAAAGGGTCAAATCAAAGCATAAGTCTATGGAAGACAGGGCTGCTTCAATTTCAGGTTTTCCTTCTAAAGCTGTGCTGGCTTCATATCGACAATGATAGCATGCATTTCCTTAGCATCCTACTGAGACCTTTACACCTGGGATTGGAGTCCTTCAGGCAGAAATTGGCAAGAATGGTTGCACAATAGGGGCTAAGTTTGCAGCAAGTTGCCTCACTGTTCTCCACTCTTCTACCTCTCCCGCCTCTCCCAGTGAGAGAACTGTACCTCCGCATCCCACTGAAGTTCAGCATAGCCATGTTGCTAGCTCTGGCTATGGAAATGTGTGTGCTGTGGTATTATTGCCTGTTCTG
Organism: Geosciurus inauris; assembly: GCA_004024805.1. Classification (NCBI taxonomy): domain Eukaryota; kingdom Metazoa; phylum Chordata; class Mammalia; order Rodentia; family Sciuridae; genus Geosciurus; species Geosciurus inauris. The sequence continues at coordinate 16,001 of PVHX01006550.1, read as the reverse complement.
GGAGGAATCCTTAGAGACATCTCATATGTTTTACTCTTTTCTCTCTGCCTTGAGAATAGTATCATATAAAATAGGAACATTTAATTTTTCTTTCACTCTGGATTCCAAACCATATAAGGAGCAGAACATTATTGACCAATATTCAATATGTGATGTGAGACATAATCTAGTTTTTGTTAGCTCTTGAGCATTTTTCATAGTTAATGTAGCATAATTAACAAAAAAGACTAGTACATCTCATGTTCTTAGAATAGAAACAGGAGTCAAATACAGTGTCAGGAACAAGAAGATTAAACCCGAGGTGGTAACTGAGACAATTGGGTTATGAGCTGGACAAACTGTAGAACAGAAAAGTAAGAATCAAGGTGGAAGCCAGGTGCGGTGGCGCAAGCCTGTAATCCCAGCACTCAGGGAGGCTGAGACAGGAGAATCCTGAGTTCAAAGCCAGCCTCAGCAATGGCGAGGTGCTAAGCAACTCAGTGAGACCCTGTCTCTACATAAAAAAAAAAAAAAAAAAAAAAAAA
>PVHX01006550.1:0-15377 GCA_004024805.1 Geosciurus inauris | reverse complement strand
CTTGTATGCAAGTTGGTTGTTTTCAAATTAATCCCCATTTCTCTAATACTATTATTCTTTTAGAGAGGGGAAAGTCCCAGGGAATGCAACAAGTCAGAGCTTTCAGAAATAATAGCTCCAAAGCAGAGATAGGTTTATGGCAAAACATTCTAAATTCTCTTCTTAGCCTCCAGTATTGCTGTTCCACTCATTTCAGGAGTATTTGGCTTAAACAGGGAAGAATTATATCACTATAGCTTTCAGCAAGAGGCCATCAAGTGAGAAAGAATTAGTCATACTGACTACAGGTAAAAACTTATAGTCTAGGTGGGAACTGCCACTGATGTACATAGGTCAGTCCTGAGGGCTTCTTTACTGGATGAGAAGGATAAATGCACAAGGAGCTCTTGACTTGGTCTTTTGATAGGTAGATCTAGATTTCACACCCATGGTTGATCATTATTTCTGACGGTTGGGATGTGTTTACGTTTGTCCTTACATGTGTGTATGTGTATATGTGTCCGTGTTTAGTGAAGTATTATTTTCTAGAATATTGTCATTATAATTCTAAAAGGCATTAGAGGATACTTCCAGTGGTTAATTAAATGAAAGACTACCTAATGGGCATTGTCTCTGATCTCAGTAAGATCCTATGCATAGACAAAACTTAGCAGATAGCTATATTTAAGCTTGTTCTTTTCAATTTAAAGAAACTCCTAGCCAGGCATGGTGGCGCACACCTGTAATCCCAGCACTTTGGGAGGCTGAAACAAGAGAATCGCGAGTTCAAAGCCAGCCTCAGCAAGGGCGAGGCGCTAAGCAACTCAGTGAGACCCTGTCTCTATGTAAAACACAAAATAGGGCTGGAGATGTGGCTCAGTGGTTGAGTGTCCCTGAGTTCAATCCCCAGTACCAAAAAAAGAGAAAGAAATTCCTTATCTAAAAACATATTATTTTGTCTCACACAAATTGAAGACTTTTGAAAGAACTAAGAATGTTATTTCTCAGGACAATAACTTTCAAAATCAGATTTAATATAAATATTAAAACATTTATATTATCAGATTTAATATTATATATAAGCTATCAAATTTTATCAGAAACTAAACTCTAAGAAAGGCTTGTTAATTTTTAAATGCTTCAATTAATTTTAAAATGACATCATTATCTCTTCATTCCGCAATGGTACTTTTAATTATTCCTTTTTGAATTGGAAGTATTTGCTATAATTAATTTTTTGAAAAGGTGCTATGCAGGATATAGGAAGCATACAATGTATGAGTGTTTTGCATCAGCTCTGTTCAAGGGACAATTTTCATAAGATATAATAGGAAAAGTTAATGAAAGGCAATTCTTATTTTATTTCTTCTTTAGTCCCAAAGGAAAACTTGATGCTAATCCTGTACTATCTCATTGCTGTTACACAGTATTCAGAGATTTTATTAGGGGAAAAAAAGAAATCTTTAATGCCAAAAAAATGTTCAGTAGTATTTTACAACTATCCCTTTACTCCCAAATCAGGAACATCTGGATACTGTTGAGTAAGACTTTTTCTTCCTTATCATGAGGCTTACATTTTCCCTACCATCAATGATTAACTCTATGCAAAAAGAGTGCATTAAAGAAATGTAATACATTGGTTTGACCTATTTGTGGCAAGAAATTTCAAATATGCATAACTTCTTAATGTATACCCAACACTCATCATTTGTGAATGATTCCTGCAGGGAACTTGTCAGTCCTCAGACTCATGAATACCTATTAAGCATGTGATTTCCTCTATAAAATGAATGAATGATAATGAAGAGAGAACAATAAAACTTTCCTGAGATGTGTCTTCTAGTCCCTCTGCTTGACTCTCTCACAAACTCCATTAATCATTATTCATACCAGCCTTCAAGTACTTCTAATGATAATCCATATTTAAGCAAAATTACAAACTGACTACTTATCTTGAAACTTTGGGGTCATTCCTAAAATGGAAACTATGAGCATTAGATCTAAAATGCCAGGAGTTCACTTTCTTTTGCTCTAAGGTTGCACAAAGCTGGATGGTAGATAATTTGTGTCTACATCAAAGTTTTGGTATTGGAAATTATAGGTCAAACTCTTTAATGTCATGTGATGTAACGAATATCCAGCAGGTTGTAGGGATAGACAGTGATTTTAAAATAGAACAGCTCTGGATGGAACATAAAAATAACAATTTTCTATGACGGTTTGCATTTTAAATATATGCAATACTGAATATTTAAATTAACATTTTTATAAAGCATACATTTCCACTATTCTTGCACTCTATACTTATTACCCTAAACTTAAAAACACTCCAATGTCAGTGCCCTAACATGACCAATATTCTCACATCAGATTATTCCCTTCCTTTTGTAAGGGAGAAATAATACCTTTGAAATTTAAGATGTAATTATAGCTACATGTGCATGGTATTTATTGATATTTTACCATGAAGTATGCATGGTGGATCCAGGTAGTTAATTAACTCTATTTTGAAAAGGTCACTAAACCCAGAAAAATGTCCCTAGTCTATAAGAAGTAGAGCCAATAATTTGAACCCAGGTCTTTTCTGATTTTTACAGTTTTGTTTCCCTTTACATCCTAATCTCAGCAAAACAAAGGAAACAGAACATAAGCAAAAAGATGCATAATTATAACAATAGGTCAAATGTAAAGACAAAAGCAACCTCACACCAATAGTGTTAAATATGCACCTTTTACTGACGACTTTCAGTTGCTTACAGTTCAGCATTCACGCAGAGAAATTTTGCTAAGCAAAGATCTGTTTACTCTGCCCCTTTTTCCCTCTATCCTTTCCATCCCTTTCCCTTTTGCTGGATAATATTTTTGATACTTGTCTTTCTCCATTTGACACGCTGCATATCAGGAGGATTTTTTAAGTATATCTAGGTCCATTCTCTCACTTTCTCTTTTTCACTTTTCCCCATTCATTTATTTTTGCTATTTCTTTGCCAATATTTTAAGTCTCATGTCTTTACCAATTAATCATGTGATCATTAAATTTTCTGTTCAAAAGCAGTACAGATAATAAATTGATGCATTTATTGGTGCATATAATTTACCAAGTAGTGGGAATCATTATGCCATATCTGTATATGCACATGACACAATATGATCAATCTTATTCCCCTGTATTTTCCCTATTTATTCCTTCCCTCCTCACTCCCTCTTAATTATTTGAAATAGAATCATGTGAGATCTGAATAATAGGAAATAACTCATTTTAAAAATGTAGACTCTATAGTTAATTTCAAAGTGTATGATTGACACTTCAGTAGGTTAGAAAGATCAAATATTGACTATTTCTTATAATTCAACCTCGTATTATTTCCTGAGCTTTGAATGTTTGTGAAAATTTCACTAACTGCTTTATTTTTTTAAGGTGCTGCATATATTTAATTTTTAAAGATAGCTATATGACTTGGGGAAGGTGCAATACAATAGCATTAATCAGAATTTGTCTCACTGCTCTCATTAGTTGTCATAGTTTAGTTTCATGCCAGCATTTATCATATCCTTTTAAAAAGAGATCAGTCATTATGTCTCATTAGGAACACAGCAAATATTAATTTATCTCTTCTAATTGTCACATTTCTGAGAAAACCTCCAAAACAAGCAGGAGTCAGTAGACTTTTCTCCATAATTATTCCTTATCTCATCTCAGACATAAAATACCTTCAGAAAGATGGAATTGGTGTTGGAAAAGTGGTTTCAGGATTTCAGAAGATTGCTTACTGAGCTCAAAGATGATAATTCCTAAATAAGGAAACCATATATAAGCACACCACATCTTATCATGTGTGTTAAACTGCATCCTTATCCTCAGTTAAATATAACACTTTTATAACTAATTAAGTTGACTTGATTGACATTATATAGACATTCTAAATCTGTAGAATACAATAGTCTATAGATTTTCCAATAGAAAATAATTTTTATTTTGGGGACAATTATTTTCCATCTTTGATATATTAGCAATAAATTTTCAAGTCCCAAACACTATGTCATATCCTTGATGGTCTTGTAGGATCTGGGAAGTGAGGCTGTAGCATCTATTGGATAAAGTTTCCTTGGCTGAATAAAAGAATGGATTGAAGAGAGGCCAGAGTAGAAACAAGGAATTAATTGAAGGGTCTACTGTGATGTCAGAGGAGAATGGTTTAAAAGTTATGGTGATGGAGTAGAGATGAGAGGTAGTAGAGAGATCAGAGTTATATTTTGTTGCTAGAATGTATATAAGCTTTGGTAATTGTTGGGATATTGAAGAATCAGTGAAAGAGAAGAGTAAAAAATGACCTCCAGATTCTTATCTGATGCAACTAGGAGAATAATAAAGATACTGAGATAAGGAAGATTATATAAAACAGCAATTCTCAAACTTTTGTTCTTGGGACTTCTTAGCATATTAGGAATTATTGAGAATTTCCCAAGGTTTTTCTTTATTGTCAATATATATTTCAATATTTACCATAATCAATTAAAGTTGGGAAGTTTTAGAAACACATACTAATTCATTTTGAAATAATACTATTAATCACATATTAAATAATGTATGAAAACACCTACATTTATTTACTTTCTAAAGAAAAAATTTTAAAAGACAGTAGTATTTTTTTGTCAATTCCCTCAGTGTCTAACCTAATAGAATTCTGATATTTTCTTCATTCTATCTATTGTGATATCACACATCATGGAGCTTTTGGGTAACATCACTGTTCACTTTTGATGAAGTAAGAGTGAAGAGGGAAATATCTAATTATAACAATGTTTTTGGCCTGAGAATCCCCAAGTCTTTGGACTACACATAAATATATGCCTCTGACTTAATGTGATGCATTATTCTCAAACTTTTAAATCCTATCCTGACTTCATTTCCCTTCTTTGGAAGATCAACTCTTTAATTGAATTTTGTTTCTTTGTTCTTCTTCCAATAATGAATTGCCTATGTAGGGGCATTGTTGTAAATTCAGATTAAGTCTAGTTATTTTTTTCTGGAAATCTCACCCCCCTCATTCCCATTTCACATCCTTTCATTTGCTAAGCTTATAGAAATTCCTTACCTCAGGCCTTGGTTTTTCCACCTCAGCCTTCTCTGGCATTTTGTGACTGAAGGAAAATGTTCAACAGAACCAAAGGAAGCAACCTCCACTGTCTTTCTGTAAACTCGGTTCTCAGCATGGAAGCTAGCTGACACTGTGTCTCTCAGCATCTTCCATTATCCTAACAGCATTTCTAATAGTTAATGTGGTCTATTTGGGAACCAGTTCTATTGCGGGAGGGAAGACTGGAAATTACAAAATGTTATTAACAAGAAATCAAACTACATATTCATACATTTGATTCCATTTTTGGCAGACTGAATGTTCTGTGCACTTAGATGCATGACTTTCTAATACTTGGTCTCTTGAGAAAGCATCCTTTTATGTACCAGCTCTTGACTTAAACAAACAGAATAAACATAGCATGGAAAAGAACTGAGGGATGTATTTATAAAGACTGATCTTGTAGTTGAAAAACATGCTCACAAACACAACTGTAGATAGTACACTTTTATTTCAAAGGATAATTTTAGCCCATAATAGAGATATAGTCTCTTGGGACTAAACTATAGAATTGCACAAACTTCCTCTGTGCTAATGTACTATTTAATAAATTGTGATTCCTGTATATCAAATGGAACTGCTATGTAGTAGAAGAGTCCATTCACTTAAAAGGTGAAAATTTTTGTCCAAATTGTTTTTATTGAATAAGAATATATCCTAAAAATGATATGAAGTAAGGGGGGTTGATAAAATCTTTATTAGAGTTGTCTCTAAATATGAATTTAATATAAGAAAGTTTAGATTATCTGGTATCCACATGCACTAAGGAACTACCATGCCCCAGGACTTGTAAGATGCCTGGTTTTCATTTGTTAGTTTCACATTCACTTCACCATTTTGATGGTTACCATTCTGGCACGAGGAGCATGAGTTTTCTTCTGTTATTAGCAAGACATCTTCTTTATCAAGGGTACCTGTTCAGTCACTCAGTCCTCATCCATTCAAATATTTATTAAGTATCTGATATATTCAGGTTCTAGAGAGACAACAATTAAGAATTGCTGACTGCCATCAAAAACAGCATGTGATTATAGAGATGAGTTTCAGAAGGCGTAAAGGAAAGAGTATGGTAGGTGCAATAATAGAGTTAGGAAGATAGGAAGACTGTAGATGCCACATAATCTGACTCTCCTGAGTTAGTCTTTAGGGGTGGTTGACACTTGTTTTGGCCTTCAAAGGTACTAGGAGTATTTGATCAGGTTAGAAAGAGAAAGGAGAGGAAAAACCATGAATAGAGAACACTTTGACCAAAAAGAGCATGTTAGCAAGCTGATCAGGCAAAATAGACCTTGTATGTTCAGTTGGACAGCTGGCTCTCAACTCCATTTCTACAGTGATTAGAATGTTAAGTAGTTAAATACATACTATATATTTGGAAAAGCTAGCATTCACTTGACCCTCTGATCATACAAACATGTTTCTAAAGTTCTTTCTGGTAGAAAAACTGAATTTGAAAAAAGTATAGGTTCTGTGGGAAATAAGTTTAGCAAAAGTAACCTGAGGAAATCTCACCAATATTTGTGTATTTGATAAAATATTCAATGATTATTTTATTTCTGGAAATGCAACCTGTTATCATTTTGTTTGGTACTTGTTACTAATTTCCAATTATTCCTTGCTCAAGAAAAACTTTCAGAAAAGCTCCCATACCAAGCTCTAGTGATTCCAGTGAATCCTTGCTTTGGGGCAGACAGTGTATATATATAACAAGATTCATTTGCTTCTTAAGTATAGTTCTCTATCCAAATGTCCAATGCCTTTCTGATCCTCTGACTCCAGGGGGGTCAGCTTTCAACTGACCAACACTGTCTCCTACCAGGTCTCACCACCTTCTTCCTCAGAGAGAGCAGATCTACTTGTGCTTTTCTTTCTTAAGTCTTCTGAGCAAAACTTCTTTCTGCCCATGCTGGGCTATGTCTTGCCTTGTTCACGTGTTCATTCATTCAAAAACATTCATTAAGTATACAATTATTTGGAAAAGCCACTACAATATAAAATTCACTTGTCCCTCTCTATCATGTAAACCAAAATCTAAAGTCCTTTCTGGTATAACTAACTTGTAGATTTTGTGGGAAATAAGCCTAGCTTGGGTAAGTGACCTATCAGGAAAGGCAACATATTAACATTTTGTATAGTACCTATTATTAATTTCTACTTATTCCTTGCTGAGGTATATATTTATCAAGTATATATTTATTATGTCTGTACTAAATACTAGAGATGAAAGAGTAAACAATGCCTGATATGTTTTCTCCACTCTCATTCTAGTTGGTTTTCATATGAGACAACTGAAATCAAGGAATTCACCTATGCAACTCTCCAAGTTGCCAGAAAATGAAACTGATGTAAAATTCACAAATACTGAATTTTTTTTTTTTTAAATATTTTTTTAGTTGTTGATGGACACAATGTCTTTATTTTATTGTTTTGTATGTGGTGCTGAGGATCGAACCCAGGGCCTCACGCATGCAAGGCAAGTGTTCTACCGCTGAGCCACAATCCCAGGCCCCAAATACTGAATTTTACATGAGATCAATGGCAGACTGGGAATAGTTACAACATTAAACAAAATTAAAATCTACAAGGTCAGTTATTAAACAGAGTAGGAGGAATGAAGTCAGTGGGACAGGCAGGGGAATGCTGGAAATTATCCATTGATCTTTTTAGAAGCATTCTAATCTACTTAAGCCGAGTACTTTCATTACTGCAGGTGCTGTTTATTATTCTGATTGTTAGGCAACTTACTTTTCAAAATGATTAGAATAATTTTTATTGGGGTTAAGTTTACAAATATGAAATCACTTTAACATACTTGAGCTTGGAAATACAATAGGAGCTCGATATAAAAAATTCTGCATATGGTTCTAAAATAGATGCATACCAACATTTAAACCTTCCTGGCACCTCTCTGTGGAAATTCACATTAACAATTACCATAGTAACAGATTCTCTAAACTTTCACAAAATGTACGCACTTAAATGTCTTGAGAATTATGAATACAATGTGATGGGCTTTGAAAGAGTCCTTGTTTCTCAGATCAATGTCTCTTATTTGTTGTAAATGGCATCAGTAATTTATTAAAAACAGCTTTGTGGTGTAACCTTAATTCCAATCCTTTTTCCAATTACCTTTTGAATTTAACAGTATCGTAATTTTGGAAAATACTGTTAAATTAACTTTTGTTAGTTTTGGAATATTTCTTTTAATCTATTAGTCATTCATTCACTGCTTACTCAGTACTGTGGTAGAGATGCAGAAGAAATAAGGAGAAGAAATGTTCTACATCAAGAATCTTATACTTATTTAGGATAATTCAATATTAAATGAACTATAAAGCATGAAATGCAGTCTATGAGTGCAATAGAAAGAAGGAGAAGTAGTGAAAGTTAAATAAGGCAGACCTTGAGGTGGGATTGGGAGGACAGCAAAATGTTTTAGATTGGTGATATGTGATACCTTACCTTATCAGTATTATTTTTACCAGTATTTTTGTCTTAAGTGGAAAAGGTGCTTTTTGTCTATTCTTTCTTATATTCTGTTTCCGAGCCTTGATTTTATCCATTCATTTCCTGAAGTTTATATTTTAATAATTTTCCAAGCTCTGACAAACTTTGGAAAGATTATTAAGGCAGTGAATGCTGAGCACCTTCCAGATATTTTAGAAAGTTATACACTTCCATTTATACCATTGATTGTGGCAAAGAATATGAAGGTTTTCTTTTTTTTTGAAAGTATAGAATTCAGAAGCATTTTCTTAAAAATACTACTTTGATATACTAGTTATCTGCTTTTAGGTTTCTTTACATATGATGTATTTTTTTTTAACCACAACATCTGATTGGCAAGGTTGGAAGCCTTGAATGAGTAGCAAACTCAATCACAGCCTGAGGTTAATGTGAAGGACTCTGCAGACTGTCCATGGGAATTTGGGTTGTACAGTAGATCTCTGAGGTGCTATTTACAAAAGGGTTTCATAAAGGAACTGTGAAGAGAACTTGGGGAATCATTTTCAGTCTCATGCAGGTGCAAAAAATGAGTGATGGATGGCAGGCTCATTGTATTAAAGGATACCATGGCACTCTTCAGCTTTAGCTCCAGGGTTCAGTAGAACAGACTACCTATAGTCCAGAGTAGAGCTGAGCTGTAGCATTCCATCTCTGCTTTACAGGAATATGTCTGGGTTTTCTGTTTCTTTCTTTTATAAACACAAAATTACTAAGTTGTCTATGCCTATGGATGTGGGAAACTTCATGTCTGAAGACCATTCTATTCACTGCTAATTCTTTCTCTGACATGAAAGATGTGCTACTTCAGTGAGCCAGTACCATAAAAGATGGACTGATTAGCCCTATAAATAAGAGGGAAATATGGAGCAATACTAGAAGGACAAGGCTGGGGTCAGTATTCTTACATGGAAACTATGATTTTTTTTCCTTCTTAATAATAATGTAGGCTATAACTAAAATTATTTGTTTTGTTGAGCAATGTACGTCCTTGGTTTATTTTCTGGAAAATTCCCTGGAAATGTTCATATTATCCAAAAGCATCCTTCTAAGGCAGATCAAGCAGTTCTATGGTTCTGCAGAACAGTGAAGGCACAGATACTTTCACAAAGTATCATAGTCTTTGAATTTGTTCCATGGTTACTGAATTGAGTTGGTTCACTGTTCTAATTCCATATGTCACTTTTTTTGTCCTTAAGTTTCAGCAAGAAATCTAAGTTGAACAAGTAGTATGAGATATTTATAACAAGTTATTATAGCATGTGCAGGTACAGGAAAATGTCATCAGCAATGGAGTATTAAGTGCAGGAACCAATGCATTTGTTTTCATTATGTCAGATAAATAGGAAAGGAAATGCTAATAAGAACGGATTTCCTTTAACACTTTGACAACTCCAACTGCTTTTCTTTATTGATATTAATTTACCACTAAATGGAAAATAATTTGCTAAAAATCAAATTTAAATTGACTAAAAGGTTTTCACTTAACATGAGCAAGTCAGAAAGTTCTAAAATCAAACTTCAGAAAAAATAATAAAGCACTTTTACACAGAATAAGCCAAACTGGAAAACAAAATGCTACAAGAGGCCTCCCTTTACCTCTGTATGGTCTTTTCAATTCTGGTATTCCAAAATTTGCTTAAATGTTCTGTAACTATTCATGAAGAACAAGATGCAAAAAGGTAGCTGTAGCGTTTAGGTTTACACTAAGGCTAGATGTCGCTCTCAACATTGGTTATACAGAAGAAAGATAAATGTCCCTGTGAGTGTGTCCAGGCTCTGCACTGAGGAATTACTGGGTCAAAGAGAACCAGGATTCCTTTTGTAAATTATTGATATTGTATTTTCTTTGTCCTTTTCTCTTTGTTCAACCATCCATGCATTTTCTCACATTCATCTGGACCTATCACCTCTTATTGCTTCATTTATTCTATAGTTTCTCTTATTCTAGTCATCTTCCACCCTCTTTACACTAATCCACATTTATTGGTTGCTACTAATTTTACATTTAGTCTCCCAAAGAAAATTTCTGACTGATGTGCTGATATCTACTTCTTGCTAATCGGGAAGGTTATTTACTAGCTCTGAATTATTGCGTTTTGTTCTATAAAATAAAAAAGAAAATGATAGAGAAAAATGGAGATAATAGCCAGGCATGGTGGCACACACCTGCAATCCCAGCAGCTCAGGAGGCTGAGACAGAAGGATCATGAGTTCAAAGCCAGCCTCAGCAAAAGCGAGGTGTTAAGCAACTCAATGAGACACTATATCTAAATAAAATACAAAGTAGGGCTGGGGATGTGGCTCAGTGGTCAAGTTCTCCTGAGTTCAATCCTTGGTAACCCCCTCCCAAAAAAGAAAACAATCCACGGAGATTATACAAGGTTGTTGGGAGCAGTTGATAACTCGTGTCCTTTGGTGAGTACATTTAGCACTGTGCTGTCTGTCTTCTGCCAAAATCCCCCTGTTAAGTTTGCTGTTTAGATAGCAATAATTTTTACACACTGATTCCTTTTCTGAGAAAAGTATAAAATTCCTATAGGGTCACCTCATGTGTATTCAGTAGGACATCAGTCATTAACAGAAGTAAGGGAGCATATTAAACTCATATCACCAGGTCTGTGTTAGATTAAATCAGTAAGCTTTCCTTTTTTATAGAGTTACAGGAAGCCTTTGACTTTTGTCTTTTGCAGAATCCTTTGTATACTAAAGGAAATCCACCAGGTCCCCTTTCTTCAGAGAAAGGACGTGACTGCTGAAAACTGCATTGTGGTGCAGACCTTGGCCCTTCTCATGCTAATTCAGTGCTGCCAGTCCTAGTCCTCCTTAGTGTGTGTGTATGTAAACAAGACATGTCTGTGATAGCAGAGGTTTTGTGGTGTGGAAGGAGAAGGGAAGATTTAAAGCCTTAATATTATATAAAATTATAAACTCATAACCTATTATAAATCTAAACAGAGCTACTACTAAAATACCTAATTCACTGCCCCCCTTTTGGGGATCATGGTTCTCGTACCTGGTCAGTCACATTAGCTTACAGGTCTTCCTGCTATAATGTTTATGTCTGTGTACCCTGTACTTCATGGAGTGGCCAGAGTTCTCTTCATGAAATAGTTCTTTTCATTTCAATTCTATGTTCAAATCTTCTATGATTCCCATTTGTTCTAAGATAAAACCCATTCTTCTTAGGTGATTCCAGGTTATCCACAATCTCTGCCAGATGTTTTTTATATCTGTATCCTCTATTATTCTCCATTGCTTTGCCCCTGCCGTACTTTTCCACTGCTACAGTTATACCCAGTTGTCCTCACTGCCAGAGAAAGCTTTCATGACTCCATGCCCAGTCTTTCATCAGCCCAGAAGGCGAGTATTTCCCTTCATGTTCATTTGCTGAAATGTTACTCTTCCCTCAAGGTCTAGTAAAACGTCCCCTTCTCTCATCTGCTTCAGACCAGATTTGTCATTCCCTCATCCATATATTTATATTACTGTTTTTATCTCTACTATAGTACTAGGAACTTTTATTTTCAATTTTACAAAATAGTCTTGATTTCCAGGCATCTATCTTGTTGTCAGGGTTTCACTAGAATTGGTTCTGAATGTATGTTTCTACTCTTTATGTAATTTGTATTATGCTTGATACTCTAAAGTATATACACAACTGATTTTCTGCTTCCTTAATTTTATCTGTCTGATAAAAAAACAGTGTATGAATAAATCATCATTTGATAAATCAAATACCATGCCTTTCTCTTCTCATGCCCCAAATGTAATTACCTGCTAAACTGTAAGCAAATATCATTCATTCTCTGAGTGTCCTTTCTTCTCTCAGGTTAGTCCTTGATAGCCTCTAGTTCCATTCATATACAGGGTAGCAACTCAATAATTACTTGTTGAAAAGAAACTGGTAAAATAAGAGAAAAAGCCCAACTGCTTAAGTACTTCAGTGATGATTTCCTGGAGGATCTTCCTTCTGTGAAGAAGCTGTATGAGGGATAAGAAAGTGAGGGAGAAGTCCTGGTCTATATAGTACAAGTAATTATGAAGTTCTGAGAACCTGGCTGTGGAAAAAAATTTCTATATTATTACTCAAAGGCATTTATCAGACTTTGTTTCTCTGTAGGTAAATCATCCACATTTGGGGTCATTTCTAAACTTGTTATGCTGTATGTATTCCTCTCTATTATTTCTGAGATCTCCTGAGAATAGAATGACCTTATTCATAGTAATTCTTGGTGTGTGTATCTAATCAACCCAGAGTCTGATGGGAATGTGGATAGAAAAATAAAGATACTGTCTCACCTCACCAGACACTAATCTGTAACTAAAATTTAGCATGTTCTTCAATTACAAATGAAGGCAACAAAACATAGTAGGACTTATGAAATTATAATAGAAACCACACATATTTTCATAGCACTTTATAGTTGCTATATTTGACATGTTTATAAGTCAAAAACTTCTAAAATAAATTCTGGGGGTTCTTATACTACTCACCGCTAGATGATATATGAATACATTGCAGTATTTTTAACATTTTGAAAATGAATTTTTAAATATAATTCCCTTTGTAAGCCTTTATACTTTATGATTTTAACATCGTTATTCTGGGATGAACATTTAACCAGACGGCAAAATGGAATGAAACAAAGTAGTCATCTTGTTTTGTTGGTTTTAGAGTACATGGGTAAAAATATAATACTTCAATTAATGCATATTTAGTGTTATAGTTTAGATATGAGGTGGCCCCAAAAATCTCATGTGTGAGATAATGCAGGAAAGTTTAGAGGTGAAATGATTGGGTTTTAAAAGTCTTAACCTAATCAGTGCAGTAATCCGTGGATAGGGATTAACTGGGTGGTAACTGCAGGCAGGTGTGGCTAGAGGGTGTAGGTTAGAGGGGGTGGTTCATTGAGAAGCCTTTGGGCTATATATTTTGTCCATGGTGAGGGGACTTTCTCTGTGCTTCCTGGGTTCCATGTCCCCAGCTACTTTCTCTGCAACATATTTCTGCTTTGATCCTCTGCCTCATCTCAGACTCCAAGGAATAGAGTCAGCTGTCTATAGACTGAGACTTCTGAAACCATGAACTCCCAAATAAATAAACTTTTTCTCTTCTAATTATTTTGGTTAGGACTTTTGGTCACAGAAGTGAAAAAGCTGACCAAAACACTTAGATTGCATTTTACTTTTTTGTTGTTGTTGTTAATAATTTGCTATGTGAGGACCAGGGTCTTACACATAGTAGGCAAGTGCTCTACCACTGAGCACATGGGTTGGTACATAACCAACCCTCCTTTGTGTTTTAACTACTGTATGTGTATATACATACAAAGTATATTATATATAAAATATATGTGTGTATATGTATACATTAAAAATCATAGTTTAATTTGATACAGGAATTTAAAAAATATAACATTCAAGTTTTCTAACCCCACTCTTAAAGGATAAACATTATGGTTATATTTTTCTAGCTATTGTCTACGTACATGCACATAGACACACATACATATAAATTCTAAAAATGTATTTAGTGTACTGTCCTACACAATGCACATTACCTTGTACATACTGTGTATAGTCCTATTTTTCATTGACTTTTAACTGACCAAGTCATGCTTTTGAATGATTTTGTGGTTAAGAAATTTTCCCAGTCTTAAATTCTATTACCTTTAAGCCTTATTTATTTTTCTTCTATAAAATAACATAATCTTTCAAATATTGTTTTGGTATATGTCTTTTTAAATTTTTCACTAATTTTAATCTTGTGGATTTTCTTTGTTATAATCTAATGAAGTCATGTAGAATTCTAAATATGCTTTCCAACATCTAAATTATCACCCTCATGTTTGTTATTGTCAAATTTTCCTCAAATCTTTCAACAGACATGTATTGAGTTACTATCATTTCTCAAGCACTATTGTAAACAAATAACATATATTTACTCATTTAGTCTTTCCAAGAAACATATCAACCTTGGAAATGGATATAATTATTATCTCTATTTTAAACATAAGTAAACTGAGGCAAAAAGAGTTTAACTTGTCCCACGTTTATACTAGTAAATTCTGTGTTGTGAACGTAAGTGAACATCTCAAAGAATAAGTAACATTGTTGTATACAATCAGAAATAGTGGACAGAAGTCAAGGAGCCAATTTAAGTTCAGTATTAGGAGGAGACATTAGATAGGACTGTCTTATAAATCAACAACATTATTATTTCTAATTGGAGTTAAGAAAGCCCAAGATAACTGCCTGTCATAGATGACCCTTAAGTCTCTTATATTCTAGGATTCTGTGGAATTGATTCAGATAGTTAACTTGCCATCTTTTTTGTGAAAGTATTTCTGTATCTGTGCCAATAATTCTTATTGTTTCAACAAATTGTTTTAAAAATTTTTTAATGTATTATCACTAAAATTGGCTATTCACAATACTAATGCCTATTTTTATAATGAACAAATATTGGAACACTACTTCAAATAAATTTCCTCACACAAGTGACCATGGAATCTGTGATACTTTGAAATTGGATTTCAGAAAAGCTGTAGTGGCAACACCTGGAAACTCAATAATTTGCTATTGAATAATGCATGGGTAACAGAAGACATCAGGGAAGAGATAAAAAAATTCTTGGAGGTAAATGAGAACTCCGATACAACATACCAAAATCTCTGGGACACTATGAAGGCAGTGCTAAGAGGAAAGTTCATTGCATTAAGCGCACATATTCAAAGATGTAAAAGTCGACAA